>CANXYI011607169.1:0-11355 GCA_948208565.1 Hura crepitans
TACAAAAAATCCCAACACACTAAACTCAATTTCTTTTTGAGATATTTTTTTTGTTTTCTATTATCATACATTTTTTTTTATATATATATATATATATATATATATATATATATATATATATATATATATATATATATATATATATATATAGGGGTGTTCAACCGGTCGGTTCGGTCTAGAACTGAAAACCGAAATTTCAAAATTTTCAAAACCGAAACGAACCAAAATTTTTATAAGAACCGAATAGAAAAAATTGATATTTGTACGGAATATAACCGAAAAATCGAATTAACCAAAATTCTATATATTTTTTATTTTTTTATATATAAAAGGCTCAAAACGACGTCCTTTTAATAAATTCGGTCGGTTCGGTTCTTTCAATTTTCGCTTTCTAAAAATCGAACCAAACCGATTAAATCAAAGTTACCCTAAAAAATCGAGAACCGAAAAAATCAAACCGAATAGATCAAATTGTCAAACTTTCAATTCGGTTTTACACAGCCCTATATATAACTTCTAAACTTTTCATTCTATTTGAAAAATGCAAATAGTATTAAAAAAAATTCCTTTAACAGATATCTACACACTCTTACACATTTTGAGCATATATACAAATTGAGAAATTAAGAATAGAGAAACAAATTATGGCAAATTTGCAAGATTAATGAACCCTCTAGCAAACTCCAGTCATAAATAGTCTCTCCTTTCCCTCTTCAAGCCTTCTCCTCTTCTAAGTAGAGTTTTTTAATTTTCTTATTTCCTTTTTTTTTCCCCCTTAATTTGAACTGAGAGGTTTTAAATCTTAAGAGGGTGTAGGAAATCAAACAGTTAAGGGCTTCCTATGAAGAAATGGGGCTCACAATATTGAATAAAGAATAGTACAAAGATTCTTTTGATAATGCATTGGATTTTTGGGCTTGTTATTCTGCCAAAAATAGTCAAACTGCCGCCCAATCCAAAATCTTCAGAAAAACCCATTTTGTTCAATTCTTCATAAATTTGCACCTTTGTTCTTGAATTTTCTAGGAATTTCTAAAAATGATTCAAAATGGGTTAGTTGCTTTTTTTTTTCCGTCTCAAAGAGTAGACAACTATTACAATATCAAAGTTGAGAATTGCATTGTGGAAATTTCCTCCGTAGAGGATGTGCACAAAAAAAATTATACATCATTTTTTTATATAACTATACATCAAATTAATTTTACTTTATCATTTAAAATAAATTACTTTTTGTTCTATAATTATAAGATTGATTTTCGTTTTGGAATTTCCTTTATCATTCATACGTAGAAAATCTTTTTGGAATTATAAGTTGATTTTCGTTGTTCTTTACCATATGATAAAATTTTCACCATCAGATCTTCTAATTTTACAAAATCAGAAGTCATATTGTTGCCATTGTTGTAAAAGTAAAATATTAAGCCTAAAGATTGTTAGTGATGTAAGACTTCATAACCAATGAAAATAGAAAGAAAGACTGCAAAAATAACAAATTAAAGTAAGTAAATAAGCACAGAACTTTAAGGTATGTTAGTCACTTTTCTTTATACTTAATTTGTGACCACCAATTTTTTTATCATTAGATGCAAGTGGATAACGGTAAATTTCCTTCAAAATACAATGAAGTCATTTGGTTAGTCTTGCACAAATATAACCAAGCCCAAATAGCAAGGTATTTTATAGAATTGATAATTACCTACAAATCATTATATGCACAAAGAGTTGCAAACATAAATATAGTTAAAGATATTTGGAAGAAGGAGGAGTTGTGTAGACCGTGAGATTTTTTTGCATATATGAAAATCTTTCTCAAACAACCTTGTGTGTGTGTGCACGCACGTTTCTTAGTTGTAGTTAGAGAAAGTTAAGATTTAATTTAATTTACACCTCTTCCTATAGACACAACATTTCATTTATAACGTATTATACACTATTGCAATTGTCTTGAGATTCACCACATATCCTTGTAGTTCACCAGTAGTGGCAAGAAGTAAAAAGAACAAAGTCTTTTGATGTTTGCCATTTGTTGTGGTTCATCAGCAATGGCAAGAATTAGACAGAATAAAGTCTTATGGTTCACCATACTGCTTTATGGTGAACTTTTCGTGCCTTACTTTGAAACAAACGTTGTCTTGTGGTCCACCACTACTTTATGTAGTCAGTCAATAGTTTGTAATTACAAGACAACGTTCACCACTAGAGATTTAATATCACCCACTTCTTGATTTTCACTTTATTTTGAAAATCACTCACATAGTCTAGTGCATAAGTTTCTTTATACACTTAATTTAGGTGAAAATAAAATATTAAAAAAATATAATATCATTTGAGTGAAGATTATATACATTTAACATATTAAATGTTGTATTGTGCATTTTCTAATTATAGGTAAAAGAGTTAAGGCTTAAAACCAAATACAATACATATTAGTTAAAAAAAAGGAATGAATTTTTAATTTATTCAAAATTAAATTAGTTTATCTCGCATTCACAGTACTGATATTAGAGGTGTGAATCAGTTGGAATGGTTCAAAAAACGAATTGAAGTGAAATAATTGAAAACTGAATAGTGAAAATTTGAAAAATCAAAACCAAACAAAAGTATATACAAATCAAACTTCAATCTGGCTTGGATCGATTTTCGATTAAAATTGAATTTTGAAATTTTCATAATTTATAAATACTCTTAAAATTTCGATTATATTTTCAACATATATATCTAAAAGTTAAATAATTTTAATTATATTATCAAAATAATATTATTTAATACTATTTAATTGGTTTAGTTTTTACGAGGTTTTTAACTTTTAAAATTGAACTGAAATAAAAGATATTTAAAAACCTACAATTTTGTTTTAAAACCGAAGCGAATCAAAAATTTAATAACCCAAATAACTTTTAAAACTTAACCAAAAATCTAATAACTAAACCTGTAATAACCTATATTCAAGCCTTAAACAGATCCGAATATAGGATGCTACATTACTTATACAAATACCACTATGTTATATACATGAATACGTATGCATACTTCAAACATATGTATAAACATAACAAGTAACATACAAATAAAAATATCATTTTATTAATCAAAATATTTATGTACATCTTGATATTCTTCAAATCATTTACAATTAAATTATTCGTTACATTACTTTACATATTGTACATTTACATTTAATAAAGAAATACAAACATGACATATACTAATGCTCGTGGCAGGCTTTTTTGTACTCGTATGGGCCTTATACTACTAGGACAGGATCCTTTGCTTCAACTATTCCGAGCCACGATACAAGATTTATGCATTTCTATATAATTTCTAATTTTAAACTTTTAAACCAATTTAACTATAAAAACTTTAAGACAAGAAAATTCACGTTACCAATTCTCTACATCATATACATATATCTATTATATATGTAAATCCTCTAAGATTTTATTTACTTATTGTGTTTCATATAATTGTGGTAGTATAAAATACTTGTTACAACATTTCTTTCTTTACTATCATCTTTTAAGTTTTATCCTTGTAAAACTAATTAAGCAGATTTATAGATATACTTGTATCTTATTTTCTTTATATTGGGTTGTTTTATGTTCCATTTTACATATATCATGTGCAACCCCCTGATAACCCTTTATACATGCTAAGATAACGGAAAACATGTATACCAACGAAATGTTCGTGTAATAGGTATGGGACTAGCATTCTCCATACCAATAGTAGGCATGCTATACGGTAGGCCACAGCGATAATGATGGTTCTCTAATTGATCAATCAACCCATCTTAAGCAGACTAACTATCTAGGCTATCAAAGCATTTACCATAATAACAATTTCTTATATTTAATTATTCTTCATGTGCACCTATATAAATAATTTATTATGTTATATGTGACACATGTATTTGTTTACATATATCAATGCTCTTGTAATAGGTTTCTAGCTTTTCTATCCTTTTGAAACCACAATTATTTCTTTATCTTAGTGTTTTAGGTACAATGACTTCATGTACACCCAAGTACGTATAAATTCTTTTTAATTCTTTTTACGTATAAACATATTTTCAAGTTTTCATATTTTTATACAATAAATTTAAATGATGACATATCGAATATTTTTAGAACATTCTATGTGCACATTTATACATGTATGATCATAGATGTTGTAAATGTATTTTATTATTTTCATTTTAAATCCTTATAAATATAAATATCTAGGTTTTTTTAAAAGTCCAAACTTTATATATTAATTTCTTATATCTCCTTATTTTAAATCCTTATGTCACTGGTCTTGATTATGTCACACTCCAAAGCACTTAGTTAACTTTATAAGGCATTATTAAAAGTAAAAGGAAAAAAATATTGAAGTGAATTTTTCTGAACCTATTGATCCTTATGAGAATGAGCCTTTAGATATTAATTTTGATGTTCCTAATTTTTTTGCTCATAAAGATGGCAAAATAAATCATTTGACTAGAGATGAAAATGTCCGCAATTAAAATATGTTTATGTTGCTTTTGTTTAGGCAATTTTTTAGAATTTCAATAAGACTTTTTTGTGTTTTAGAACTACTTAATAAAACTAGTATTTTGCATATTTCTTATTTATTATTTTCTTTTCTTATATTGTATATTTTGTATTACTAGATAAAACAAAATAAGTTGATGTTATGGAAGAAACATATGTTTAGTAAACAGTGGCACAATTCACATAATTCTTCATGATAAAAAAATATTTTTTAAAAATAACATTAGCTGAAATTAATATTGATATGATATATGGCACTATGAATATAGTTGAAGGCTCCGAAAGAACTAATATCATGCTTCCAAATTGAACAATATTGTCCATTGATGATGTGTTATATTCCAGTATATCTCAAAGAAATCTACTAAGTTTTAAAGATATACATCGTAATGATTATCATATTAAAACCAAGAATGAGGGAGATGTTGAATATCTATATCACCTCTACAAATTCGAACCAGAAGTTCATATTAGAAAAACTTTCAACTGGATTATATTTTACAAAATTTTAAATGGTTGAATCAAATTATATGCACCGAAAGTGATTTGATCATAAGACTTTTATTCTTTGGCATGATCATCTTGGTCATCCTAGTTTAAGTATAATGTGATATATTATTGACAATTCAAATGAACATGAATTAAAAAATCAAAAAATCATTTTATCATATGATTATTTTTGCACTTCTTATGCTTAAGGTAAATTAATTATAAGACCTTTACTATCCAAATTACACTTGGAATCTCCTATTTTTCTACAAAGAATATATGGAGATATATATGGTCCAATTCATCCTTCCTATGGACCATTTAGGTATTTCATGGTTTTAATTAATACCTCAACTCAATGGTCACATGTATGCTTACTTTCTACTCGTAATATTGCTTTTGCTAAATTTCTTGCTCAAATAATAAAGTTAAGGTCAAGTTTTCCTTATCATTCTATTAAAATAGTTCGTCTAGACAATGCAAGTGAGTTTATTTCAAAAGCATTTTATGATTTTTGTATGTCAATTGAAATCAATGTTGAACATTCTATTGCACATGTTCATACTCCAAATGGTTTAGCTGAATCTTTTATTAAGTGCTTACAATTAATTGCTAAACCTATGTTTATGAAATCAAATCTTCCTACATCTGCTTGGGGATATGCTATAGTTCATGCAGCATCCTTAATTTGTTTTCGACCATCTGCATATCATAAGTTTTCACCTTTATAACTTGTTTTTTTATCAACAACCTAACATATCTCACCTTAGAATTTTTGGTTGGGTGTTGTATATGTTCCCATTGCAGCTCTTCAATGAACTAAAATGGGTCATAAATGTCATCTTGGTATTTATGTAGATTTTGATTCACCTTTAATTATTAGGTATCTTGAACCTTTAATAGGTGATCTATTTAGAGGAAGATTTTTAGATTGTCAATTTAATGAATCAGTTTTTCCACCATTAGGAGAAGGTAAAGGTAAAAGACAACAAACATAAGAAATTAGTTGGAATACACCAACTTTGTCCAATTTTGATACACGTATAAATCAATGTCAACTTAAAGTTCAAAGAATAATGCATTTGTAGAATATTGCAAATCAATTGCCAGATATATTCACAAATACCCAAAGGGTCACTAAATCCCATATTTCGGCTACTAATGCACCTACATAGTTGATTGTCCCAGTAAGACATCCCGTAGATATGGTAGCTAATAAATCTATGACACCCCTTACTCGTTCGGTTGCCAAACCCAAATAAGGAGCAACACATAACCATACTTCATCTTATTACTTATTCGGTTTACTTAAAAATATTTTTCCTTTTTAACCAATTACATATCATATTATCATTCATGTATAAAAATTAGTCTTAACAAAAACCTCAAATAAGGATTACTAATGGGGTCCTCATGTCAAAAATCTAATAGCATAATGGCTATACCGGGACACTATCCCAAATAGTAACCTACATAAAACAACACTTCTAATATATCCAAACATATTTCAACATCATCTCAATCACAAATATACATAATATCAACACTTGTCTCATATCTATTCTAATCTATATATATATAGTAGCTCATAAATCATCATATATCAACATCTATCGATAAGATATCCTTATATAAACATTACAAGATCGCACAACTTAAATACATAGCAGGCCCATAATCCATATATCAATATACATATGAGAGCTCGTACACTCTCTTTACTCTTTATACATATAACCTAAAACTACTGTGTAACTAATATCATATTAGATAAATCCACGATCATTATAGCTTGAAATTTCTTCCTTCTGAACTATCCATATACCTATGCATCACAAACAATGATGCACTAAGCTTTGTAGCTTAGTGGTGTATCCAGTATAGTATGGCACATTCCTTTTCTTTACATTTTATATTAATTACTTTAAATTATGAACATTTAAAATATATTAGTCTATTATATTGAAAATCAATTATACAACATGTGTAAAAAGACATAGATAAATAAAACATAATCACATGTTGAGGATCTGAACATGCATACTTACAATATAGAACAAGCATGCAAAGCAACCATTATATTAATTTGCATGATTCATCCACAGTGGTTCATACATAAGCATAATAAATTCATTCACCTCATGATTTCAAACATCATTACTATGCTTGATTTAAATATTGGCATCTATTAACTTTTATCTTAGCTCACATGCTTATCATGCATAAACCACAGTCTTAAAATCTTTATTTCATAACAGTATCATACACATCTCATTATAAGCATACTCAAGCATTTCAGCATTCATTCATAAATAGTCATCCATTAAGACCTAAAAACATAAACATTTAACTCATTACATCATATGCAACTTTATGCATAACATGCACATGTGGCATAACATGGCATAAATTATAAACATAATGCTTCACAAATCATGTCAAAATATTAAGATTTATTCATTATGAAAACCATGTATAGTCTTATTTAAAATCTATTTAGTAGGCCCATATACAAGGAAACACATACACTATAGATAATGGAGTATCATGGTGTGCAATGGCCTTGTTGAACCCTCCGGCGGTTGCACCTACATAGGACCCTAAGGTCACATAGTTCATGAGTTAATGAACAATATTATGCAATGATTCTATTGGACCCTCCAGCAGTTGCACCCGCATAGGACCTGAAAGTCGCATAATTCATGAGTAAATAAACAAATATTGTGTAGTAGCCTTATTGAACCCTCCAGCGACTGCACCCGCATAGGTTCCTAAGGTCACATAGTTCATAAGTTAATGAACAGTATTGTGCAGTGGTTCTGTTAGACCCTCTGGCGGCTGCACCCACATAGGACCTAAAGGTCACATAATTCATGAGTAAATAAATAAATATTGTGCAGTGGCCCTATTGAACCTTCCGACGGCTACACCCACATAGGACCCTAAGGTCACATAGTTCATGAATCAATGAACAATATTACGTAGTGGTTCTATTGGACCCTCTGGCAGCTACACCTACATAGGACCCGAATGTCACGTATAGCATAGGTCCGTCAACCAATATCAAAGAGGCATAGATGTATCCTAGCAATTGTTATCACTCCTAGTTAACCAGGTAACCTATCCGTCTAGGTTATTTACTTGTATAGGCCATTAACCAAATTTACTTTTAATTTCACCATCTTAAAGTAGATTGTGTAAATTTTATCTTCAATTTGGTTTACCTATGACCATAGAAAAAATAAATGTTCCTTACCATTTATTAGTCCCATTATATTACCATAGCACACATATTTACATATATACATTCTAGCCCACTCAGGCACTATGCCTCTCGGCATTATGAAACATCATTCATTTACATCATCCAACATTTATCATGCCAATATTGGTATCCATATCCATTCATGACCATACAACATGCATACCATGCCAAATGTGCAACATGCATGCAACCCATGCACATTCGATCACCATTCATCATTTTCATAATTTTCTTCATTAGATGTATTATTATACATCTATAACATCATAACACATGATATACATACGTATAATCACTATTTATAGGCATTAAACATAAACAAACTAATTTACATATTGCTCATAAATTAGGGCATATAAAAATTTTTCGAAATCATTTCAATTACTCATATAATTTAACACATACTTATTCTAAGTCATCTTTATCTTTTATACTTGACAAGTTATGAACACATTAGATCAAAAGTCTCAATATGGTTAATTTCTAATCATTGCTCTAGAGGTTACTCTAAGCACTTATCATTCTATTCTAGAGGTTATTCTAGACTTCTAAGATTCTCAATATTAAGCCTTTATACCTTAGCAACATACATATAATGATTTCATAATATCATTATTTCTCATACATTACTAATATCACCTCTTGTTTGGTATTATCCACACTAAATATAACTTTATTTTGCCTAAATATATGTAATTACTTCATTTACATCTTTTGTTCTAGTGGCTACTCTAGGCAACCACTTATCACTTTTGATCTAATGGTTGCTCTAGGCAACCCAGATCTTCTACTCTAGACGGCCTAGACCTTCTACTCTAGATAACTCAGACCTTCTGCTCTAAACAATTCAGACCTTCTACTCTAGATAATCCAGACCTACTGCTCTAATGGTTGCTCTAGACAACACAAACCTGCTGCTCTAATGGTTGCTTTAGATAACATAGACTGTTGTTCTAATGGTTGCTCTAGATAGCATAGATTGATGTTTTAATGGTTGCTCTAGACAGTCACAAATTTCACTTAAACACAAATATTTCCTTCCATTATGCAATTCACAAAGCAAATCTTACTTTCATTCATTAATTCAAGGCATTACACAAGTATTCCAACATACTACCACTATCACATATCATTTTATTCCAAGTTATTCAATTTAATATACACATTTTACTTACTAAACACATACTTTTCACACTTAAAATTACATGCACACATATTATAAAAGGATACACTTACTTGAATGGAATTAAAATACCCTTTTAAGCATCCTTTAACCTTCTTTAGTCCTTTCCCTTTTTTCTTCTCATATCTTCTAGAACATAAACTCCATCAAAAATAAAAAAATTCATAATAATTAGAATATGCTTTGATTCTTTAAATCAACCACATATAACTCTTATTGGCACCCAAATAAACCTTAAAAAAATATCAAACCTTAAAAAATAACCACTTACTTGAATGGGTATCATTATTCACCCAAGAACACCTTTCTAGAAATCCTTCCAATCTAATTTATCTTCTCTTCAATTCTCACCATAAATTTTCTTTAGGTACCCTTAGAAGTTGATTTGAGGTAGAGATTTGCAATTAAATCAAGCTAGAAGGGAGCTAGATGAAGAAATAATAGTGGAAGCTTTATGGAAGTAACGTAAAGAAGAAGAAAAAGAGAAAGAGGGGCTAGAATCTGCCCAACATAAGATATTTTAGCCTTATATATGCTTTATCAAAGGCCATGATCAACTCATTAAAATCCAATGGCCCATATATTTTTCCCTTTCTTAAAAATCCTCTTTTATTCCATTTTATTTTTGTTCTTCATTTTCATGACTCTAATTCTCATATATTTTGGTCTTAAATAATCATAAATGTTATTCCTTGAAATCTCCAAAAAATGGAACTCAAAAACATAAAAAAAAAATTGATTAAATATGTCACTTTTTATCTCATTTGATTTTTATAAAATTCCTATGAACTCCAAAAATTTCAATACCTATACCATTATATTCCTTAGAATATTTGAGCTTCAGAATGTGCCATTTCTGGATTCATTTCGCCACTTTCAAAATTATTTTATGGTTTAGCTTTAACTGTGTTACTATTCATAGTACATTGTCGTAAAAACTTAACTCTATTTTTAATCTCCTTATTTCCACTTCAAACTTTGCCAAAAAAATGTTTGATAATATTTCCTACCATCCTGTAACATTAGTACGTTTTGGGTCTCGAGAGGTACTATTCACTTTCAGGCGGTATTATTCACGTACATGCTCGTTATCATTCGATTTCCATTTAAATGTTCTCCTTTCTTCACCAAACTATAAATATACACTATTCAACTCATAAACTCTTGAGCAGTAAGGTTAGGAACCTTATTCTCATATCATAAGTCACTATTTAGGACTTTGGTATTACTACTCACAATATGATTCGTTATCACTCGTTTGACTTACAAATGTCCTTATATCTACACCAAATTTTACACATAGCATACTTATATCTTAATCTCTTAATCAATAAGAAAATGTTGTTTAGTTCTAGAAATAAATCCCGAGGTGCACCATTCATAAATCTTGAGATTTTTGAGGCATTACAAAATTAAACATACACTAGAAGCATGGTCAACCTATTGGTGCAAAGGATACTATTCGTCAAAAGAATAAGGAAATGAAAAACATTTAATGTGACACTCTAGAAGAGATAAAAAAATTAACAACCCCATACTTTTCAAGAAACAACCTCAAAAGCGATTCCAATACTAAAAAATTACGAGATCTCATCAAAATTTAGAAATAGGTGGAAAAGAGATGAAATTGTTGTTGATGATGTGTTTGCTTATGCAATTGCTTTTAAAATAATCAATGATAATGAGATTAAGCCTCAAACTATGGAAGAATGCCAAAATCAAAGTGATTAGCCAAAATGAAAAGAAGCAATTCAGGGTGAGCTAGGTTCACTAGTTTAGCACAAAGTATTTAGACTAATAGTCCAAACACCAGAGGATGTCAAACCTATTGGTTTTTATCTGTAAAAGAAATGAGTCAAATGAAATTGTGAGATATAAGGCACAAC
>CANXYI011607297.1:0-12986 GCA_948208565.1 Hura crepitans
GATTATTAGCCTTGAGTATGCTCAATAACTAATAACCATGCTAAGATGGACCCATTAATATGATTTAAACATATCCAATATAGCATAAGCTTTAATATGCTCAACAACTCAATGCTAAAGAGAACTCTAGTTTAATTCATATTAATGGAAGGCTTGCAAGTCTTATATTATTGAGGGATTTCTTCTAATTAAGTTTCATCATACAAGGTTGGTGCATACCTTGGTATGCTTATGTATATTTAATCATATTAAATCATACATTCATATTTAATCATATTAAATATATATATGATCTAATTATGGGCTTTTACTACATTGATTTTTTGAGTCAAAGAAACCAATTGGGCCAGACCGTAGGTAGTATGCATGAATTACAAACCCAAAAAGAAATAAAGAACAATTCTATATGTTTCTTCTTGGACCTCTTTAGTTGGGTTTCTTCTTCATTTTGATATTTGCATTTCTTTCTCATATTCTAACCCTAAGTAAGAGAAAAGGTTGGGATATGCAAGCCTAATTTTTACCAAAGAAAAATTCATGCAATATAGATCAATCATATTGGTCTTAGGCACATAACTAGTCATAAAGCCAATCATAAACACCTAGCATGCATATCTAATGCATCACATGCATTAAATATTGAAAATGTGCATTACGATTAACTCATAGAATTATAACACTTATAAAATTAGTATCGATTTTCCATTTTAATTTTCTTACTTATAACACTTATATTGATAATGTAATTTAATTTTCATTAATGACCCCCTACCAGATTCTTAAAGAAACTCGATAGGCGATGCATTTCACAATAGGTCACCCATCTTAGGATTTCTCCACAGGTAAACTCCTTAACACTTATGGACTATTCTAGAACTCTATCAGATATTGCTTAGAAGTCCAGTCTAATCCTTAAGCATGTTCATACATGGTCTGACAGACTCAAAAAAACTATGTATAGACACTTTCAGGTCACATAAAATTGGGCAGCATAACTGCTACTCGGGTGACATACCAAAATTTTTTTCACATGTTAAAAACACTTCTATAAGCAAACAAGCCATAAACCTCCCTTTAGACCCTTCTGGTCTCTTAGACAACATCATCAGCACATATCAGATATATATCAAAATCATACACACCGGGCCTTAAGCCCACAGTTATCAAAACCACAAGTAACCAAACAAACCTAACATCTGCTTATATACATCACATCTTGGTTTTAAATACAAATATAGTAGCTTCTAAGCATGCTAACCTAAACCTATAGGATTTACATGAATGCCACTACAAAAAAGAAAAAAACAAATCTCTTTACCCTTTGACACTTGTATGACTACACTACATGATCACCGAGGCAGGCTTGCTTATCCTTATTACCTGTACACTATGACATAGGTACGTTGAGTATAAAACTTAGTAGTGAATTTAAACCATTTAAAACATGCCAAATGCATTGGCACACATATGCAAGCATAAAATAATGGTCTGGTGTAGTGTGTGAGCAACATGCCAAATGATTGATGCCATTTAGATAATATGTCATATTTTCTTCATAATTACCAAAATGCCATTGGGATTTATTTGTTAAATTTACCATAAAAAATTATTATCAATTATTTTAAATTTACAATTTACACTAGTTTAAGTCCTTTTCATAGGCTCGACTAGATAGACGATACTTACAAACACTAGACTAAGAGAGAACTGAAAAATGTTCCGTGGCCCATATTTTGAACCTTGATCTCTACATCGACTTGATATAGCCATAAGGACTAGTTCATAAGAACCTCTCAAAGGGAAAAAATATTGAGTAACTATGCATAAGGATTAGTCTGTAGACCTTTCAATGGCAACTAGTCATATTAAATAATTCCTCCGAGTCTATTTAGCAAATTAGTGCAGTGGGCCTTTATGGGACCTTTGCTGCTGCACTAGCATAGTCTGAAATATAATCAATAATGCTAGAAATAAAGAATGTTTGCCTTACAGAATAGTGCAATGGCTCAATTATGAACCTCAGCCACTGCATTGGCCTAGTATGATAAACAAACAATCTAGCAACTACTAATCCCTAAGTTGGCCAGTTAACTTATCCAATAGGTGTCAAACTAATGGGCCATCTAACTTCATTTTAAGCTTATTTCTTTGTTGATCATCTTTATATAATATTAAAAGTTGAACAAAAAATAGTTAAAATTTTTATCACACAGTCAATATTTGACCTGGATAGTACAGGTCATTTTTAGCCCTACCGGGTAATTACAGGTCAATTTTTCTGTAACATTTTAACTCATTTCTGAAGGCATAATTAAAAGCTTATTAAATCTAGTCTAGCCTATTATTTTGGCTTAATTATTTACATTTTAGGTCCCAAAACCATTTTTAATGGGACAGTTATAGGTCATTTTACCTATTTGTGATAGCCATTTTAGGTTTATTTTTAGTCCTTTTTTAGTGCTAATTGCACTTATGGTCATGCATATCCATAGGCCTAAAACCAAGCTCAAGTAATAAGTATATCAATTTGCAATACAAATGGCTTCCATGCCAAGCTACACAAACTTCACATGTTAGGTTACTTTAAGGTACAATTTCATGCCTAAAATAAGTCAATTTACAAGTCCACTTTTCATACCATTTTAAGCCACTTTCAAGTTAATTTCTCAATCTTTTTTCCATCCTTTAAAAGTGTCCCATATGTTGTTCATTTCATTCCATACTAAGCATACGCATTCATCTAGATCATTCCATATGAATAATGCCACATTTATGCCACAAATGTCATGCTATTACACATACATGTGTTAGTTAGGCCACACCTCATTTTTCATGCCAATTTACCTTGCAAAGATCTTGGCCAAAAGCCTTAATTTGCCTTACACATGCTTTTAAACACATTTAAGCACACATATACACATTTAAACATCACACAAGCATGCCTACACACATATTATGCCTTTGCCATGCAAACTAAACCAATGTACATTTTGATCATGCCTCAGCCACATTACACACACACAAAAGCTTTATTTCACCAATCTCTTTACCTACACCTCACATGCCATTAATGGCAAGCCATAAACCATACCATATGCTAATTATTCATGCCATATATTTAGCCTACCCACTAACTAACCTTTTACCCAAATGAAGGTACACCCTAAAACTCTCAATTCTCACCACATAGGCATATATTTCATACATCTTTCATGTCATATACCTTAAATATCATGCCATAACACCATAACAAGCTATACACAGACACATACCCCTTGCACAAAGCTTTTAGCCAAAAGGGAAACTTGCCCTTCCATGCATTCCTTTCCTATAATTAATAATCTAACCATGCCTTACATATAAAATTAGCCTAAGTACATAACTAAATCACCAATTCACACATATTAGCCACATATCACACCATTTCCATATAAGAAATCCTAGCCTAACACATGTGAATTCCATCATTCATGCTCTAAATGCCTTAAATTCACTTACCTCTCTATTAAAGGAGTTGAATGCTTCACTTTAAGTTTGAAAGGAACCTTAAAACACCTCACTTCTTCTTTTCCTCCCTTTATGCCAACATCACCTTCAAAAATCCACCAAAAATCACACTCACTGAAAATCAAATTCCAAGCATATAGGTGTTCTTAGAATCATTAAATACCTTAAGAAATAAATTGAAAAGGCTAAAATACTTACACATCAAAAGTTGCCCTTTTTGTCCTTTTTGATGTACACCTTAGCTTCCTTGAATTTTCTTGTAATTTAGGGACTTTTATGGCCTCCGACCCCTTTAAAAGTCAATTCCTAACATAATTAGGTAATTTTTAGTGGTAATAGGCAAGTGAAAAGTTTATAAACTAAGCAAAAATGGTGGCTTCCAAGCTAAAAATGGCTTTAGGACAGCAAAGGGAAGAAAAAAAGAAGGAGAAGGGAGGAGGTGAGTGGATATGGCCAAGTGGCCACTTAGGTGGCAAATAAGGTCTTATATAGTGGCTGAGGTGGCACAGGTAAGGCCTATATCCCACCCAAACAACCCGAAACATCTTAATTTTGGTAGAAACTTTGAGGAATTTTAAAAGAATTACTCGGACCTCTAAAAATTATTATTTTAAAAATCCTTGATTAGTCCCATTTAGAGGCTCATAAAATTTCACTACCAAATTTCATCGATAGGACAATTAACCAATTACCTCGATTTATGTGTAAAACCCTAAAATTAAGAAATTTGCAAACAACCTTGGAATTTAAAAATTCTATCACCAATGGACTTAGAAGAATTTTTAATCTTTAGGGTATGGCATTTTCAAGTTTGTTTGGGCATATCTTGGGTTATTCCCAGCCTGATTCCTTTTGAGCCTATAACCCACTAGATTACATCATAAAATAATTTATTGGTTCTGTTAAATCATTAAATTAAGTCAATTTCATCATTTCTTGGCCCCTCAAAGTTTAATAACCAGTACCCTTGTCTCAAGACCTAGCACTCTGGGAACACTTTTCGACCTTAGTGGTACTGTTCACAAAGCCTCGACTTATGGGCATTACAACTAATCCCATTAAAAATAATTAAATCACATTTTCATGTTCATTTAATTCCAAACCTTTTATAATTAAAGTGATAAATCATCATAAAGAAAGAAAAATAAATTTTCCTTTATGCGTGTAGGAGGATATATGCATAAAAGAACTCAAATTGATAACACTTATTACAATTAGATTAGATCAATTTATAATCCTTTTAATTAATTTAAAATCATAATCTCATTATAAAAATAAATTAATTTAGGATTATCACCAAATTTCCACTAGAAAACATAATTTCATTGTAGAAATTTCGGTCAACATATCAGTATCACCAAAATTCGGCTAAAATAGTTTGACCATAAAGTTCAATTTAATCATTTTCTATTTTTTTAATTTTTAATTTTTATACACATATAATCTGAATCAAAATCATATTTTAATTCATCATATATTAGATTAAATAATTCAAAAATTAATTTAATCAAATTATGCATTCAAAAGTAAAAACTGCTCTCCTCCTTATATGCATAAACCTTTTATGCACATAAGAGGATTTCTACTTTGATAACTCGGCCACTTCAATGCATAACATGGAAAAATCTGATTTTAATATGTCAAAATTCATATTTAATCATATTAAAATAAATTTGAACAATAAAAAATAGAACAAAACACACAAATCAATTGAAAATACACAATATCACATATCATGCATATCAGTCATAATCACTATTTCCATTGGTTTTAAATCATCTATAAACTAGGCTCTGATACTAATTTTGGTTTTTCTCTATCATACATAGTAGAAAAATAAAAAATTTGATAGAAACAAGCAATGATAATGGACTTAGATTATTTAAAATTCATCATAAACATTAAATCTAATAGCATTTCGTGATTTACAATAGAGGATAATAGCAGATTCCTTCTGTGAGCTCTTCTCATTGAGTTGTTGCAAACCATATTGATCCTCTTTTAGGAATATCTCCATGGTAATCCACACAAGAAGTTTTTATAAGTGAGCAACTTGTAATTCTAGGTGCTAGTAGGAATTACAAGTGGATGAAGGAAGAAGAAGAAAATTGTGTGTTTTCAATTCTTCTATGCAGGAAATCTATAGTAGAATGTATCTCTACAGTGGCAGTTGCAATAAGGGTTATATATAATTTAAATAAACCCATTTTAGGTCATATTTTTACATTTAAAATCTACCCTAATTCGGACTATAATGGACCCACCAATTGGGCCCCTTTCTATCTTAAACACATAAGCATTTTCATGGGCTTATGTGCAATATGCTTTGGCCCCACTTTCTTTAATCTTATGTGGAACTCCTAGGCCTTATTTTGGATTAATAATTACCCTAATTTAAGGCCTTTTAATATAAAAATTAGATGCAAGAACAATTAAAATTTGGATTTAACAAGCCTTAAGTCCAACCCTAATTTAAAAAAAAGAAGACCCTGATTTTCTGGACTTCTCATTTACAAATAAGGCCTAAGCCCATTTGCTTATTTATTCTTCTTAATTCATCTTCCAATGATATCTCATATCATTAGAATATTCAATCTCATTGAATCTTCCTCAAACTCCATTTATTTGTGTGACTTTACAGGTTTCCAAAATAGCTTGGCAATACACAGTGAATTAGTGTCTTAATCCTATTGGGGCTCTATAGATTTAATCTTATTAAAGCAATATCAATTCACTAATTGATATATCACTTGTATAAAGGTTAAGAGAAGCATCTAGCCATGCATCATATCTACCCAAGTGCTAAAAAGTCAAGTGGTTTGACTTAACCCTTCCATATACAGTTATGGTGTAATAAACTCCTTCCACTTTCTTTTACCTCATCTAGTATTTAGTATGGACTTGTCTCAACCCATAACTTAATTGAGTATCTATAATTAAGCCCTGAACATATTGTTCTCATAATTTCACCTTTATTCCCAAAATGTCCTTAGTGAATCCTATTCACACATGGCACTTTGCTCTAGCTAGAGATTCCTGAATATAGGTTACTTATCAAAACTGTGAGATAAACTCCCCATTCTAATTTGAGGTGGTGAATCCTTTGTTGATTACTACCCTCTCTTCAAATATGTTATGCCATATCTAAGCACCTTACTATGTATACTTCTTGTTTGACATAAATGCTTTGGAGTCAAAGTATGTCACTCCATATTTAAGATAGTTAGTGATCTCAAGTCTAACGATACTTGCACTACCGATATAATGAGATACTTTCACTAATATAAATTAAGCATCTATGTGAAGATCTCATAGTGGGTCACTATTGTACTTATTTTCCAAGTGAGCATCCATAAGTTAACTTCAAGCATCTCTATGCTTATGGCTTATGAGAACTATTGCTTGATCCAATCAAGAAGTATAACATGTGCTAATCTATCCATATTAACAAAGTCCCATCTTGTTAATACTATGATCAGAGATATTTAGGCATATCACATATGCATGCAATAAGAATCTCACATCATGAACACTTCATGATTTCCTCTGTATTATGATTTTATATTAGTGACTTTATAACATGGTTTAAGACATTGCAAACAATTATAAGTAATATATGAAAATACCATGATATAAAAGAGAAATGCCTTGTAATATAAATTCGTAAGGTTTGAATACATGAATATAACCCTAATACATGAGCTCTAGTAAATACTTTTAACAGCCTTGTGAAAAGATGAACTGCATTATAATTGAATATGGAAGGGTTATGTCAAACAACTTGACATTTTTAACACTTGGGTAGTCTTAATGTATGGCTAAACACCTCTGGACTTGTACATAAGTGGATAATTGATTGAAAATTAATTATTAAGCAAATAAGATTAGACCACAGGAATTTTAATAGGACTAGGATTATTGTGTATTGTGTACTGCCAATGGGTTTTAGAAACCCATAGGGTCACACACTTAGGTGAGAGAGAGGAGATTCAAAGTGTAATATGAGATATCAACTAAGTAAAAATATAAGAAATGAAGGAAATGATTGAGCTTTGAGCTTAGTGATAGATAAGGAAAATAAAAGTAGGGTTTCCAAAAGTGGACTTGGTTCATTTTTGGAAATTGGAACTAAGATTTCCAAAGCTAGACCTTATTAAGTCTAGTTGATTGTGCATTTGATATCTAATTTTTTTAGACCCTTTAAGGGTTAAGAGGACTCTTAAATCAAACCACATGATGGCTTGATTTATGGCCCTTGTTGAGCCATAAAATAAAAATCCACATGGGTCTATGTGTATATGCTCATAGGCTCAATTTTTGTCTTATGTGTGTAGGACTAGAAAAGGGCCACAGGTGTAGCCCTTTAGTGGGATTTTTAGGTTAGCATTTAAAATTTAAATGTTAACCTAATAGGGTTTATTAAGGTATAAATAAACCTAAATTGTAGTAGGCAAAAAGAAATGCAATTTGTAGTCATTCTACAGGCAAATTACAAGGTACAAACTCTCTTTTTTTCCTTTTTCTTAATATGTGTATTTTGCTTACTAGCTCTAGCAATTTGCACACCTACTCCTTAATCTCATCATGTGGATACCTTAGAGGTGCTCCCAATCTTGAAGAACATTATAGTTTGTAACAACCTTATGTGAAGAGTAAAAGAAGGAATCCACTAAGTTATTTATAATAAATATTCAAACACTAATAATTAACTATAAATAATATTTTGATTCTTTGGGGCCCTTAAATTGATTTTTGGTTTTCTCAAAAATTTTAAAATTTCACTATGTGTCTCAAGATAACCAATAGAGAATAGTAGGATGCACTAGATATGATAATTGGTAAATTCTTTTTCCTTGGCTCAGATGTGTTTGCTCTCATTGATCTTGGTTTTACATATTCTTATGTTTACACATCTCCATTAGAGAACAATGGTTTGCATGTTAAAATGCTAGAACACAAGTTCTTAGTGACCAATCCCATAGGGTAGAGTGTTTCTATTAAGATGGTGTAGAAGAACTATCCTATAGTAATATGTGATAGAGAATTCTTAGCTGACCTTATGGCATTTCCTTTTTATGAGTTTAACGCGATCTTAGGTATGGATTGGCTTTTTAAACACCAAGCTATAGTTGATTTTAATAAAAAGAGGGTTTCCTTTAGAACTTTTGAGGGTGAAAAAAGTGATTGTTTTTAGGGTAAGATCCAATGAGCTATACAATATGATGTATGTAATGGTAGCTAGGAGATTGATGAGAAATGGGTGTGCAACTTTCCTTACTCATGTGATTAACACTAGAATTGAAGGTTCTAACATAGAAAACATACTTATAATAAAGGAATTTCTTGATGTGTTTCTAAAGGAACTTCTTAGTTTGACACCTAATAGAGATGTAGAGTTTGTCATTAAAACCCTGCTCATCACTACTCTTATCTCTATAGCTTATTATCAAATGGCTTTTATAGAGTTAAAAGAACTTAAGCTACAATTGTAAGAGTTGCTTGATAAGGTATTTATTAAGCTTAACATGTCACCCTAGGGAGCCCACTACTCTTTATTGATTATAAGCAGTTGAACAATGTTACAATGAAAAATAAATATCCCTTACAATGCATATGTTATTCGTTTAATAGAGAGGTGCTAAAGTTTTTTATAATATTGATCTGAGGTTAGGTTGATAACTATTAAAGGCAAGGACTTAGATATGCCTACAACAACTTTTAAAACTAGATATAGCCATTATTAGTTTCTTATCATGCCTTTTGTGCTCACAACTACCCCGGCTACCTTTAGAGACCTCATAAATTAAGTTTTTAAGCCTTCTCTAGACCAGTTTGTAGCAGTGTTCATTCATGATATCTTAGTCTACTCTAAGACTAAAGAGGAACATGAATCAACATTTGAGGGCAATCCTACAAACTTTAATTTTATGCTAAGCTAAACAAGTGTTACTAGATAAAATATATTTCCTAGGCTATATTGTCTCATTTTAGGGTATTAGAGTGGATCCTTGTAAGATTGAGGAAATTATCAATTGGAAGCCTCATTGGAATGTTATAGACATCTATAGTTTAATTAAACTTGGAAGATATTACAAGAGATTTATTTGAGGATTTTTTTTTTCATGATAGCTTGTCCACTCACTAGATTCCTTAAAAAAATAAAGTTTGAGTGGACTTCTAAATGCCAAGATAGCTTTAAAAAATTGAAAGAGATGTTGACATAGGTTCTTATCCTTAAAAACCATCACCTAGTAAGGGTTATGTGATCTATAGTGATACCTCTCACAATGGCCTTAGTTATGTCTTAATGCAAGAAGGGAAAGTATTTGCTTACGCATTGAGACAACTTAAGCCTTATGAGATTAATTATCTTACACATGATTTAGAGATAATGGCCATAATATTTGCAATCAATATATGGAGGCATTATCTTTATGATGAGAAGTGTTACATTTATATTGATCATAAGAGTTTGAAGTACTTGCCCACTTAAAAGGAGTTGAATTTGAGACAAAAGAGATAGGTATATCTAATTAAGGATTATGATTACATCATAAGCTATTATTTAAGCAAGGCTAATGTGGTAGCTTATGCACTTAGCAAAAAGTTCATGGCAAGTACGAAATTCTTGTGAGTTTCAAACCTTAAAGTTTATGTGCTTGCCAAATCATTACAGATGTGTTTGATCTTGTTTTCTTTTCCTATGCAGCTTTAAAGGCATTGATTATTCAATTGAGTATATCAGTAGATGGAGCTATTAGAATTAAATTGAGAGTTAAATCAAACATGTTGCTCTAGGTATAGAAAGCTCAAAGGTAATATGATAAGATAAAGGGCATGTAATAAAGGGAATTTGAGATAGGAAGGGAATATAGCACTCGCTAAAAAGTAATACAAGCCTATACTATAAGATAGACTATAGATACTGGATGAACTGGTCTTAAGAAAGAATATCCTAATGGAAGCACACAACAACTTCCAATATTCATCCTAAAAGCAATAAGATATACTAGTATTTGAAACCCTTCCATTAGTGGCCTAGCACAAAGAAAGATGATACAAAGTATATGACTAAGTGTTTAGTGTGCTGACAAGTGAAAAATGAGCATCAAGTCCCAATTGGGTTACTACAACCAATTAATATTCCCAAGTAGAAGTGGGAGAAGGTTATAGTGGATTTATAATAGTTCTTCCTCTCACGTAAAAGAAATATGATACAATTTAAGTGATAGTGGATAGGTTCATAAAGTTTGCTCACTTCTTTTACATTAGAGAAAACCATTCTCTTGATCAGTTAGCATAAGTTTACATCAATAAGATAGTCAAATTGCATGGAGTACCCATATCTACTTAGGTTCACTTAAAGATTCTAGGAGAGTTTATAGAAAGCATTGAGTGCCAAATTGACTTTCAGTATAGCTTTTCATCCATAAACTAATGGCCAATCAAATAGGGTAGTTCAAGTAAAGCTTAAAAAAGAACTTAAGAGTTCCTTTACCTATAGAACTATGCTAATGATAGGTTGTTATTAACATGTTAGAGTTTGGAAGACATGTTAAAGAGTTATGTAATGGTATTGAAGGGAAGTTGGGAAAGTCACCTTCCCTTGATGGAATTTACCTACAACAATAGCTATGAATCCAATATATAGATAGCTCTTTATGATGCCTTATATGGGAGAAAATGTAGAACACCTTTGTGTTTGACTGAATTAGGAGAAGATAAGATTGTAGGATTAGACATTGTTAGAGAAATAGTAGATAAGGTGAAGGTGATCAAAGTTAGACTTAAAGCTATAAGTGACATACATAAATCTTATGCAAATTTGAAAAGATGAGATATAGAGTACTAAAAGGGAGATAAGGTAAAGGTCTCCCCATGGAAGAAAGTTTTAAGGTTCAAAAAGAAAGGGAAGCTTAGTCCTAGGTTTACTAGGCCATACGAGATCAATGAATATGTAGGTCTAATAATTTATCGATTAGCCTTGCCTCAAAGTTGTCAAATATCTATAATGTTTTCCATGTGTCAATACTTAAAAGATATAGATATAATCCTTCACATGTGATACAAGTGAAAAACATTAAGATATAATCAAATTTCACTTAAAAGTAGAACCAATTGCAATATTAGCTATTGAGGTCAAAGAATTCAAGAAAAGCATATTCCCATGGTCAAGGTACTATAAAGGAACCATAGAGCTAAAGAAGCTACATAGGAAAGTGAAGAGATAATGAGGCAAAAATATCTTCACTTGTTTACATCAAGTAAATTTTGAGGATTTAATTTCTTTTTAGATGGGAAGAATTATAATGACCAAAAAATCTCTAGTTCATGAATAGTACTTTTCAAGTTGTGAATAGTATTCCCAAGCCTAACTTAGGCATGAATACTACAGACCATATATTTGAATAGTATAATTCATGAATAACGTATAGGTAAAATATGAATTTGAGATAAAATCATTTTAAGGTTGAAAAAGTGAAAATAAAACTCAAGTAACCTATAAGCAAATAACACAAAATAGCAAATAGTGTCAAAAATTAAAGAAAGATGAATTAAGTTAAGCATGATTATAACCATACAATTAAGGTTTGATCACATTAATAAAAGACTACTTAAGGGTTTAGATGGGTGACATATGGAAAAATTTTAGCCATTGGCTTTTAATATAAAAAAGGAAGTTAGAGGAGAGAAAAGATATGAATAATGTCACCATCTTCTCCCTCTATTAGCTGACACATTCTCCCCCATCTTCTTTTTAATTTTCTTTAATCAACCACTATAAAAACTCATGAAAAAATAAAAAATGGTAAAATTAAATTGATGATTGGGTGTTGGATAATTTTGGGATTTAACATGGTTTTAATGATCAGTTTATGAGATTCAAGAATAGTTAGGTAAGGTTTTTCTCTCTTCTTTATTATAGCTTAAAGCTTTTATACAAAAGGAAGTTATGTTACATAAATGGTATTAATTTTGAGCATTTTTATGTGATCAAAGCTTGAAAGGAAACAAGGATAATAAATGGTTCAAGTTCAACTGAAACACCTAGAGAGGAACTAAGGGAAGATTTTCTTCTTCAAAAGGTGATTGTAGAGATACAAAGTGTTCTTGAAGTCTTGTTTGATAGTTTTATGCTTTTTAATTTAAATTTCCCTATAAAAAACTAGTATGCAAAGTTAGGTCACAAGAATTAATGTTGTTTAAGGAGATGAATTTAGTGGTTTTGCTTAGCTAATATAATAGAACTCAAATACAAATTAAAGTTATGAAAGAAATAGTCTTGAAATGGTATTCTCACTATAACACCCTAACACGTAACTAATAAACTAGTTCAGATATAGGATGTCACAGTGCCGATTTAATCACTATTCATGTAGCTAATTAATATCACTCTTTATATGATTCATTTTGGGTGATTATCCTATTTCAATTTATATATTATTTGCTTACCCTTAACATATATCACATATAAACAT
>CANXYI011607358.1:0-11175 GCA_948208565.1 Hura crepitans
ATGCTATCATTTTTAAATAAATATTTTGTCTCTTTGTTTTTCTTTTTTTTTTTTTTTATATAGATACCCAAACCAAAGTTTGCTCTCAAGGGATAAAGGAGTTTGTTAGCTTTTGATTTTTTTTTTCTTTGTTTTGATTCTATTTTTGTTTTTCTTTTCTTTATTTCTTCCTTTTATTTGCTCACTTTCTTCCTCTTCTTTTTTTGCAGGAATTTCATACCCGAGCCTCTAAAAAAAAGGGTCTTAGATTTTGGTTAAAGGCACTTTATTGATTCTCCCTTTTTATTTTGGATCTGTAAAATCTCTTCCTTTTTTATTGGATTTGTATACGGTTTTCTTTGGTTAGGCTTTCTCTTCTTCTCTCTTTCTTTAAAGAAAACCTTGACTGTTATCTCTTTTAGATTTTCTTTACTGGGTCCCTATCTCATTGATCTAAACCATAGATCTTGGTATCTTGTAAAAAAAAAAAAAAGGTTGGCTTTCACTTTATTTTTTCTTATTTTTCCCTTGATCTGAAATTTTATTAGGCTTGCATGTGTGATTCTTCAAGTTTTATTGCTCGAATGTAAAAATTAATTTACTATTTTTCTTTTTTTATTTCTTTTATTCTATTTACTAGAGATTCATTCTTCATCCTTTTTTTTTTATTAAGCTTTGCATGATTTTTTTTATCAATGTTTATTATTTTTATTTGATTTGCCACTTTGTCGCTTCAAATCTTTGTAAGATAAAATATATTTATCCATCCCATTTTATTTATTTAATTTGCTAGTTTTAACTTATGGATTTGCTTCATTATTACTTAAATCTATATATCAAGCTTTAGATTTATTGAATTTTTTATTTTTTGTGCTTTTTTATACTTTTCCAAAAAAAATATCTCGATAAAAATTTTTCTTATTTTTCTTTCTATGTTTAGTCTATTTCTTTTAATATACTATGCTTTTATTAATCTATGGACTTTCAGTTACTCTGGCTAATTTATTTACTGTTGATATGTGATACTTATCATTTTTTCTTATCGTATTACAATATCTAAAACATTTTTTGTCTAGATAATATTTATTCGTATCAGTGACTTTTTTTTTATTTTTGATTCAATCCTAGGTTGGCTTTGATAATTTAGGATTATTATCCCTAAATGCCATTTTCATGATTTTGTTTTTTTATGTTATCATATTTAATTGATAAAAGAAAATAATTAAATAATTGACTTCTAAGAAATTTATTTCTTTTTTCGTTCCCTTTTTTTAAAAAAAATTAAATCATTGCCCTATGAAGAATGGGACCATATAACTTTATCCAGCTATATTTCTTTTATTTGATTATTTGCCCCTTAAGGGGTATAATATTAATAGATGTGTGGGCTTTTAGCCCTTAAGATGTGACAAATATAGATACTACACTATATCTAAAACTTCACATAAGTATTTTTGTTATCTCCTCTTAAGATGTTAGTGGGTTTTCATATAAGAGAGATATAGCAACAATAATATAAAAAATTTCTGAGGCATAAAGAAATAATAAATAAATCAATAAATAAATAAACCATTTTTAGAATTATCGAGGTATTACTATTAATACTAATAGTCTTCTACATTTACTTAAAATTAAATAATGTTGTTTATCTTAAATGAATACAAGTTACCTTTATGCTTCTAATTTAAAGGACAAATATGCACTAGATTATTGGGAGACTTGAACTTAACTTTAAGAGGAATCAAAATGACTTTAAATGCTTAAAATGCTTAACCTCTCTAAAATTCTACTGTTGATGATCTCCTAACTACTATTTTTTTCACCTATCATGTGTCTTCTTTCATCCTCTTTCCCTCTTCCTTTATTTTTTCATTAGTGTTATGTGGGCTCTTATTTATAGTAGAGAATTTACTGTGCAACCACAATGCTAGTTATGGTGTAAATCTTAGCAAAATCACACTCTTAGTTGTTTTTTTATGGTTAATTTTAATTCCCAATATATTAACCTTATTTCTATTGGGTTCTTGCAGGTGAATAGTCGGTTAACACCTATACTAGGCTTAGTCTTAGGTCAGCCCATCTTTTTTTTCTTTTTTTTTATTTTTTGTATTTAATGTATTTATTTCATTTATTTCATCTTCGACTTGTAAATTGAACTCATTTTTTAGGCCAAATAGATTTGTATTACGGTATTTGTTGGACTGAACTCAAGTTAAAATAGGCCTTTCTTATTTGTTTCATTATTTTCTGTTTACTTATTACTACTTTTGTATAATAATAATAATAATACCAACAATTGACAATATTGCCAATAATATTAATGGCTAACACTTTATAATAAAAAGTAAATAAGATTAATTAATAATATGATAGTAACAATAACAACAACAATAATAATAAACCATAACAATAGTTAATATTAAAACACAATTAACCCAATAATAATAATAAGTAATAATAAAACAAACAATAAACAAAACTTTGAAAGTGTCAAAAAATAATAGCTATAACAAATAAAAAAATCATAAGTGATAAATGGCAACAATAACAATACTGTAATAATTTTAATGATAAATTAATATACTAAAGTTGTCTTATATAAAATAGGTTTAAATTTAAATATATTTTAAAATTTAAAAGTTTGTTTAGTTTGAGTGGGACAATTTGAGTAATAAATGTAAAATTGAAGTTTTAGTGATGATTCTACTGCATGTGATATATGTAGGATATGCTTATGTAATGTGCATAATGTAACTTTTATGATGCAAATGCATATGGATATGGATTATTTTAAATGCATATTTGTACGTGTATAACTTATGAAAACATTAAGAGTTAGTATAGTGCATGAGTTATCTAAGATGGTACATGATACGTGATATGTTTATTCCTAATATGCAATGCATGATGCGTGTTGAGGTGTGGTCATATTATTAAGGTGTTATGTATGCATATGTGTGGATGGATGGTATGCCTATATGAATAGTTAATGCATGAGTGAGGTTACAATATTCTAATATGGGGACAATTATAAGTATAAGAATGCATGATCAAATGAACTATGATGCGGCATTATATATATGATTAAATATGAGCTAATGTGAGGTGTATTAAATCTAAATAAAGTGGGTTTGCAATGCATGTGTGCTAAGTTGTTACATGGGTGTTTACATGGAAAGGCTTAAGTTATGAATGTATGGATAAGTATGCTAAAATGTTTATTTATTTAGACATAAAGCTTATGTTATGGAATAGGTACAATGTTGATTTATAATGTTATGCACATGTCTATAAAAACAAAAGTGATACATATTAGGGTGTACAAGGACAAATACAAGCAATAAGCCTTCCAACCTTATCACTCCCACTTAGGTGGTCAAGCCATTCTTTCCTAAGTGGGTTTACCTAAGTATCAATAGAGATACATAGGTTTGACTATAGGCCTAATTAGGCCCAATAACCTCTTATATTTAAAATGCATGCAAGAATAATGGCTGATAACATTTAAGTCTTATTTAAAGTGAAATTAGGCTAGGCTCGTTCTAGATAAAAGGCATAATGGGCTTGGTCCCACTTTAAATAAGGTTAAATGTAATAGGCCTGCATAGAATTCTAATGCAATTGCAAACACTTAGGATCATACAACCTAAGGGAAGTTACTAAGCTTAACTATATGAGCTTCATGGTTTGGTTTCGAAAGACTTATAGCTACCACAAGCAAGGGTCTATCCTAACAGGTCTTTCTAATCAAGGATAATAGTGACAGGTTAGTTCACTGTTTGATATACCCGAAGATACGAGGCTTAGGAGTGATGGATATGCTAACAATTATTCTTGAATGAAAAATGGGTTTATGGTTCATAACTCCATATAAAGTAAAAGGGACATAATTTATATAAAATGAAATGCATGGGACTGATAAAAATTAGAATATTTAAAATTTATATTATTTTGGTACTTTTAGATTCAATTCTTAATCTTTAGCGGAGTTATCACTGTAAATTTTATGTACCGGAGATGAAGTGGTTGTGTTAGGAATCATCACCTGACTTTACACAAAGACTTACTAATCTTTAGCCTAAAAAGGGTTCAGAATCAGATTTTATTTATGCCCCGATAATATATTTCTATATTCTAACATTTATGATCCCATATCATGCAAGCAAGCATTATATTTAAAAAGAAAAAAAACATATATCACCTTTGCACATAAGGAAAATTAATTGCAATTAATTAAAATGTACAGTAAAGCATAAATATGCGAGGTATAATACATTCACAAATCGGGTTTTTCATTAATTGGACTTGACAATTACCCATATTCTATAGGAATTAGTAGTAATTGTCTAGCTCCCGTCCTTTAGGAGACTAGCGTTTGTTAAAATACTTTTTCTTATGTGACTTTTATTTAGGAAAATTAAAACCATTTTATTATGAAAACATCAATTAATTATATAGAAATCCTAGAAGTAAAGTTGAATTTTCATGTAAAACAAGTTATTAATCTACCTATTACAACCCAAAATAAGTAAGAGAAATAAAAGGAATAAAACCAAAGCAAAATAAACATAAAATAAAGATTGGTCTTGTTTCTATATCGGCTAGTCCGTGTGGACTACATATGGTCCTCAGCATATGTCCGTGCAAACATATGATGAAGGTGACACTTGGTCCGTCTAGACTTGTCTCCATAATAAATCCCCAACTTTCATTCACTCAAACAAAATAATTAGAAACATAATATGTAGTTTAAAAGGACCTTCAAATATATTAATGTCTTTAGAAATACAAAGATGACATGTATGTAATCATTAAACAAACAATACTAATTCGTAAGGGCAAAAACTACATGGCATGTAAAACAAATTAATACTTGATAATTTAAAATTTTATATAGACACTAATCATATGCATAGGTATAAAATAATAGTCTGTATAGACAATGAATCCCTGTAAAGGGAAGCTCATGTAGATTGAATAAGCAATATAGTGATCAATGACAAAGATAAAGATTTTCTAACATCTTTTAAGGAAGAATGGCCATAGTACAAGTATATCATATGTACATGAATAAAAAATTCTTACACATGAACAATTGCTTACAAATAGACGATATGAACATACAATGGAAAAGTTATTCATTATACTTATATGCATACGAACCTACTTAACATGTAGTTATATGTTATATATGTCCATGAAATCTATGTCTTCACATGAAGGGAGTCCATGCAGACTTAAACCAATTTACAGAAACAATTTAGGATGGTAATCATAATAATATTTGAGATTAAGCATATTTAACATTGATTTTTCATTAACGACATACTATTGACCATAAAGATTGATAAAATAAGCATTATCGAATTCAGAATAAGCCACAAGTTATATTCATAAAACTATCATTTGGCATGTAATGGTACGGGCTAAAAGTTACTATCGTATTACATACAATAGGTTTATGTGGACTAGACATCCTCATAAAAGGAGTCCATGTGAACTTGCATCATTAGGTACAATGTATAATTCTATTTAAAACATGTAGATTATTTGTACATGCATGAAGGATTATTACCTCACTCCTATAATTGATATAAGGATTACAGAGAACCACCTCACTTGACTAATTAATCCTCAGAGGTCATCAAAATCAAAGAAGAGATAAAATTTTGTAAAGAAATTGACCTCAAAACTTACCTTAATGATAATGCCAAGCAATAAGACCAAAGGTAAAGTTTTAGAAGAAAAGAAATATTTAGTAATGGCTTTCGGACTAATAAAGCAAATCTTGTAGTGGAGTTTACGTATTAATGGTAAATTGTGGATTTTTCTCTCTCTTTTCATGAAGACTAATAAGGTATTCATAAGGTATTCGAAAGGCTCTCCCGTCTAAAAGGAAAGGAGTTATAACCAAATTAGAAGATTAAAGTCCTATTTAGAATAGTAATTTTCTAAAAGCTTGTAGGAATAAGGTCTATATGGACCAATTTAGTAGAAACAAGGTTTATACGGACTTGGGCTTTAGGTCACCTAGATGGATCTAGGTTATGGCCCTTTTTAGTGTAAATGGGTCATTTTTTTGTCTATATGGATAATAGGGTTAGTTTGTCATTGATAAGTCTATGTGGACTTGAAGGTTGGATTATTATTACTTAGTTTGTGTGGACCAAGATTTAGGCTTCTTGTCTTGCTACATAGACTCATCTCTAGCTATCATCATTGGTCCTAAACTCAAGTGGTTACAGGCACTTTGAAGCTGTAGAGAAATTTTTTCAATGAATAGATGAGTTCAACATGAGATTTAATCTAAATAAGTGCATGTTTGGAGTAACTTCTGACAAACTGCTTGGATCCATTATTAGCATAAATAAAATTGAGGTGGACTAGAAAAAGTCAAAGCCATAATCGAAATGCCAACCCTTAAAATAGAAAAAAGAGGTTCAGGGATTTTTAGGAAAATTGTAATAAATTAGCAAGTTCATAACAAAGCTCACAACCATTTATGAACTAATTTTCAAATTCTTAAAAAAGAATCAACTGTGTGAATAGAATGATAATTGTCAAAAGATGTTCAATGCCATTAAATAATACTTAACCAATCCACCAGTTTTCAGACCTCTTAAGCCTAAAATGTGCTTATTCCTTATCTTTCCATTAAAGAAGGATCTATTAAAGGCCTGATCATGCAAGCTGATGAATTTGGAGTTGAGTATGCTATTTATTACTTGAGCAAGAAGTTACTTTTATATGAACAAAAGTATGTTAAAGTTGAGAAAATCTGTTTAGGAGTAGTTTAGGTTTCCAAAAAGCTATGACATTATTTTCATTCAGTCAAAGTTGAAGTAATAGCAAAGCAAAACCCATTACACTACCTTTAAAGCATGCCCTCCTTAATCGGAATGATAAAAAATAGATACTTTTACCTTAAGAGTTTGACATTTCCTTTATCATTAAGAAAAATATCAAAAGTAGAGTAGTTACAAAATTTTTAGCCTAACAACCTGTAAATGGTGATGATGTCAAATTTGAATTTGTAGATGAACACTTAGGGCAATTTTCTAAAAGGGATATAATATGTACTTTGATAGAATTGTTAACCAAAAAGGAGCAGGTATAAGCCTTTTATTAATCACTATTAAAGACAAACAAATATTCCTGGCATAGAAGTTAGAATTTTCGACTACCAACAACATTGGAGAATATGAAGCATGCATTTATGGATTGGAATCCTTATTTATTTTGTAGGCAAAGACTATCAATGTATATGAAGATTCTATATTAGTAATTCAATAAGTAATGGGAATTAGGAAGTCAAAAATAAAAACCTCATGCACTATGTCAAGAAAGTGATTGACTTGGTCAAAGGATTTGACATATGCACCTTTGCCATATCCCTTAAGAATAAAGCCAAGTAGCAAATGTGCTAGTGATCTTAATATCAACAATTGAATATTCAAAAAAAATAATAAAGTTGATGTGTTTTACAAGTCCAGATATCTTGTTTACATGAGTATACTTAGAAGGGTAGAAATAGGAATAGATGTCATATTACCCTAGTTTCATGAAGTACAAAACTATTTAAAGAAGGGAGGGTATCCTAAAGATGCGTCTGAAAAAGATAAGAGGGCACTGCATAAATTGTCAACACAATTCATTGCTTTTCAAAGAGTATTATACTAAAGACATCATGATGGCATCTAACTCAAATGCATAAACAAATTTAAGGCATAAAAGGTGATAGTTGAATTTCATGAAAAAGTATATAAGCCACACATGAATGAGAAAAACCTGGCTAGAAAGGTCATAAGGCTAGGGCATCACTAGTTGATAATGGATATTAATTACAATGAGTTCATGAAGAAATGCCACAAGTGTTAAATATACACCAACTTGAGCCACTTATCACCATTGGAACTTATAAGTTTATCCTCTCCATGGTCATTTTTAGCTTAAGGCATTGATATTATTAGAGAGATAAGGCCACCTATAGTTAAAGGCATCAGTACATCTTAATGGAAATTGACTTCTTCTCAAAATGAGTTAAAGCTGAATCTTTCAATAAATTAGGGGTAAAGTTGATGAGTAAATTTATTGAAAGAAATATTATCTGTAGATCCGACTTGCCACATCACATAGTTTCGGATATTGGAGTATAGTTCCAAGGAAAAACCAAGCAATTGCTGAAGAAATATGGGATAGAGCATCACAAGTCCTCTCCTCATAGACTATAAGCAAACAATGTAGTAAAAGCAGCTAATAAGAATGTAAGGAAAATAATGTAGAAAATGATAGTTATCTATAAGGATTAGGTAGAAATGTTGCCTTTCGCACTTTATGGCTATAGAATGACAACCATAATTTCAATAGGACTAACCCCTTATTCATTGGTATATGGAATGGAAGCAGTATTGTTAGTAGAAATAAAAGTTCCATCTTTAAGGGTGGCACTTGAGGTAAAAATTCTAGAAATTAATTAGGTCCGCACAAGATATGAATAATTAATGCCAATCGATGAGAAATGGATGAAAGTCTTGTATCACATATAGCTTTTAACAGAAAAGAATTGCTAGGGCATACTATAAGAAGGTTAAGCCAAGTATAATTAGGGAAGGCGATTTGTATGCAAACAAGCCAAACCATTGCTAAAAGATCTTAAAGGCAAGTTCAAGCCCAATTGGGGAAACATATACTTAGTTGAAAAGTTATTGAAACATGGCAATATTAAGCTGCCTAATCTGGAAGACAATGAATTCTCTGAATCGGTAAACTTGGACATGCTTAAGAAGTACTTCTTTTAATAAAAAATAAATAATAAAAAAGAAAATTCCACTAAGTCAAAAACTCAAAAAGGGTAGTAGCTTAAGCAAAAATTAAGGCACCCAATAAGGTGAAAACCTAGAAACAAGCACTTCATACAAAAGTTAGGGGATATAATAGAAAATGTTCAACCTAGAAAACCTACAAAGGGTTGTCACAAATTTAGTTTAGAAACATTATACAAGTAAAATAAATTATGAACTATATACAAGTTCTCTATTTAGATGTAAATGATATAGCTTTACATTTTCTCTTTAATAAAAGTGTTCTATTATCCCTTATAGATCTCTTAATCCAATTATTGTAATCTTTATCTCTATCTATATCACTTAGCTTAGAATTAGGCACATTCCTCAACACAAAGAGCCATTCTGAAAAGTCAAGAAAAAAATGCAAGTAATGGCGAGTCAAAGCTCTACCTTAAAAGCTTAATGATTTAAGTGGAACTCTCTACTTTAAGCCAAACTGCCTCTAGATACAAGATGGAATGTAGAATGTAATATGTCTCAATCCAATCAATGGGACATAACTAGTAAGATAAGACAAAGTGAAATGAGGAATTTTCCACCATGAACAATATCCACTTAATTCTATGAGTAGTGATACCTCTAAGCCACAAAATCCAGTAATCTCTTATGCTAAATTTCCTTTCTACTCATCTGGAGCAATGATGACTTTATAGATAACAAGTCCACATCTTCTTTAAAGGATCTTATAGTAATTTTTGCGGTACCCTCTGTCCAATCCATACACCAAACCCGAACGGGGGATGCACACACATAAAATGATATCCAATTCCATTATCCAAAATCACTTTAAATTCAAAACCTTTATATATAAGAAAATAGTTCTTAACTTAATTATGAAATGAAATATTAAAAACCTTTTTGGCATGCAAACCGAGGTAAACATTAGGGTTATCATGTCAAAAATTTGATAGCATAACGGTTGTACCGGGACACTTTCCCAAATTTTTACCTGCTTAAAAACACTTCTATATAATCAATAAACTCATCTCCAACTCAATGGGTCCTCCTAACCCTCTAAACACATCATAAAACACAGTGAGCCTCAGGCTCTTCACAATTAACATTCTCATATGCATCCTCACATATCAATATGTAAACATGTGAGAAATAAAAAAAACAAAATCAATAGTTATAATATTTAAGTACAAAAACCCTGCTGCAAAACGCAGATTAGACCCAATCCCTTCGGGATCACAAGAGCACACTCACTATTAACCATTACATTTACATCACATCACTATTACAAAAAGAGTACAAAAATACCCATACAAGGGTTATCTTCGTGTGTCCTAATATGTAGAAGCTTTAGCTCTAATCTGCTGCCCTATTACGTACGCATCGCAAACAAGCAATGCGTTAAGCTTTCGCTTAGTGGTGTAATCACTTTAACATGTAAAAAGGTTAGTTTTAACATGTCCATATATACACACAAGCTATTTTTGGATTTAATATCACAATCATGTAAATTCGTTGTCTTATATGTAAACATGCACATTTCCAGCATAAATAATGCATTTCGATAGCATACATACTAAGGCATTATATGAACATTAATTAACCACCATTTAATTGATATAATGCATTACATAAATAAAGTTATGATCTTTATAGCATTTTGATCAACATATCATAATAATGCATTACAAGGAATATTTCATGTGTTTTTTAAGTCATAATATCCTCATGCACACAGACTCATTTATGCACATCATAATCATAATTACATCATTTATAGCCATATGGATATTAATAATCATAATTAAACACCTTAAGACTAGTTTTTATGTCATTTAACTTACTTTTATCCATTTGTCATATATTAATGCCATTTAACATATAATACCAAATTATGAATTTTTGAGTCATTTTAATTGTTTAACTTATGCCCATATCAATAAGACAACTAACCAATACTGGATAATGGAATTACTTAGGCCCGAAGGCTCTCATACCCATAGGTATGTACACTTAGGCCTGAGGGCCCTTACATCCATGGATGTATATCACTTAGGCCCGAAGGCTCTCACATCCGCAGATGCATAACACTTAGACTCGAAAGCTCTTATACCCTTTAGGTACGTAATCTTAGGCCCAAAGGCTCTCATGCCCATCTGCACATAATCTTAGGCTCGAAGGCTCTCACATCCTCAGATGCATATTCAAACTTAGGCCCAAAGGCTCTTATGCCCATCGACACATAAAATCAATGACCTGCAGGTCTCATACCTAAAGGTATGCTAACAGCCACTACAATCCTAGTTGACTAATTAACCTATACAAACTAGGTTGTCTAACTATATAGGCATCATTAAACATGTCATTATGTGTCAAATTAACCAATTTCACTTTT
>CANXYI011607390.1:0-11360 GCA_948208565.1 Hura crepitans
AAACTTGAAATGTGGAATTCAAATCCTTAGATTGGGAGGTAAGTAAACTTAAGCCATTCAAAGCATGTGTGGTTAATTTGCCATGAATAAAGCTCAAAAATCTTATATGGAATTGGTAGAATAGGTGGCTAAAGTGTGTGATTTGATGGACTATATATGTAATTAGGCTAATTATATGTGGAATGAATATTTAGGATAGAATTTGGGTGGAAATGATGCATGGAAGGGTGATTCTCCTTTTTGGCTAAGAGCTTTATGTGAGGGGTGTGTGTGTGTGTGTATAGCTTATAATGGTGTTATGGCATGATAATTAAGGTATATGGCATAAAGTATGCTTGGAATGCATGTGTAGGTAGTAGAATCATAAGTTTTGGTGTATGTCTTCTTATGGCTGAGAGCTCCTTTGATAGGTATGTTAGGTGAATGGCATGTGTACTTGGCTTATGGAATGGTTTTTGGCTTGCCTTTGATGGCAAGTGAGGTATAGGTAGAGAACCTGGTGAACTAAGGCTTGTGTGTGGGTGTATGTAATGTGGCCAAGGCATGTTGGCCTAATTTGCATGGTAAAGGCATAATGTGTGTATAGGCATGCTTGTGTCATGTTTAAAGGTGTGCAAATATGCTTGAATGTGATAGATATCATGTATAAGGCAATTTGAGACTTATGACCAAGAGCTTTGCAAGGTAAGTTGTCATAAAAATGAGGTATAGTCTAGCTAGCACTTGTGTGTGCAATGGCATGACATGTGTGGCATTATGTATATGGCATGATTTAGGTTGATATGTATGCTTAGTATGGCATGAAATGGATACCATGTGAGACACTTGTAAATGAAGGAAAAAGGGTTGAAAAGTAAACTTAACATTAGCTTAAAATGGCATGAAAAATGGCTTTGAAAATGGACTAGTTTTAGCTATGAAAATGTACCTTAAAGGGACATAATATGTAATGTTTATGTAAATTGGCATGTAAGCCATTTTTATGTCAAATGGATATCTTATTTGTGGTTGGCTTTAGGCCTATGGAATTGCATGATCATTGGAGCAGTTGGAACTGAAAAAGGACTTAAAATGAACCTAAAATGGCCATCGCAATTAGGAAAAATGACCTATAACTATCCCATAAAAGCATGACTTTGGGACTATAATTAAATTAACCATTTAACATTTGAATAAATGAGCCAAAATAATGGGCTAGATTTGATTTAATATTCTTAATTTATGCCTTCATAAATGAGTCAAAATGTGATAGAAAATTTTACCCGTAATTGCTCGGCAGGTTTAAAAATGACCTATAACTGTCCAGGTCAAAAATCAACCATTTGATAAAAATTTTATCCATTTGTTTTTCAATTTATAATTTTATAAAAAGATGATCAGTAAAGAAATGAAATTAAAATGATTCAAATTGCCTATTAGTTAGACACCCACTAGATAAGTTGACTAGTCAATTTTGGGATTAGCAGCTGCTAGATTGTCTGGTTATCAGTCTGGGCCGGTGCAGTGCCCAAAGTTTATAATTAAGCCATTGCACTAGTCTATAGGGTAGACACTTTTTTTCATTGATTAGATATCAGACTATGCCAGTGTAGCGACAAAGGTCCCTAGAGGGGCCACTGCACTAGTCAGTTGGGCAGACTTAGAGGAAATATTTGACATGATCAGTGCCCTTGGAAGGTCTATAGACTAATCCCTATGCATAGTTACTCAATATCTTTGCCCCTTAGCAGGTTCTTATGAACTGATCCCTATATGCTATATCAGGCTGGTGCAGTGGTCAGGGTCCAAAATGTGGGCCACTGCACATTTTTTAGTTCCCTTTTGGTCCAGTGTTTGTAAGTGTCATCTATCTAGTTGGGCCTATGAAAAGGACTTAAAATAGTGGAAAATGTTAATCCAAATTAATTTATGGTATTTTTTGATATTGAATTTTAACAAATACACCATAGTGGCATTTTGGAAATTTTGAAGAAATATAACATATCATAAATATGACATCAATCATCTGGCATGTTGCTCAAACACTACACCTAGACTATTATTTATATTTGCATGTGTGTGTTAATACATGTTTAAATGGTTTAGATTTACTTAATGAGTTTTATACTTAGTGTACTTGTGTTGTGGTGTGTAGGTAATAAGGATAAGCAAGCCAGCCTTAGTGATCGTGCAGTGTAGCTATACAAGAGTTGAAGGGTAAAGGATGTTGTTTCTCTTTCTAGTAGTGGTACTCATGTAATATCCTGTAAGTTTGGGTTAGCATGCTTAAAAGATGCTATGTTTGTATTTATAACCTAAATGTGATGTATATAAGCAGATATGGTGTTTATTTGGTTTGTATGTGGTTTGATAACTTTAGGCTTATGGTCCTATGTGTCTGATGCTGATATGTGCTTCATGTTTGTTGATGATTGACTGGGGGACCAAAAGGGTCCAAATGGAGGTTAAGGGTTGATTGCTTATAGAAGTGTTTTTAACAGGTGGAAAAAAATTTTGGTATATCACTCGGGTAGCCGTTATATTGCCCAATATTTTTTGACCTATAAAGTGTTTGTATATGCCTTGTTTGAGTCTATCAAACCATGTATGATTGTGAATAAGGACTAAAATAGACATCTAAGAAATATCTGATAGAGTTTTATAATAGTTTATAAGTGTTAAGGAGTTTTCTCTTAGAGCAATCCTAGGATGGGTGACCTATCGGGAAGTGTATCAGTTGTTAGGTTTCTTTAGGAATCTGGTAGGGGGCATCACACAGCCCCATCGTGAACCTCTTATAACATTATTCATCTGTTGCAACAACTGCTCTAGCATACCTACTGAGCTTGGTGAATTCCTTCCCGTACTTTGTTACTCTTTTGTTCCTCTACTTTAGATCTATAAATTCCTATCTCTTCAGATCTAGATAATGTTTTATGATAGACTTCTTTTTGAATTCATAGAGAAAGAACTCCCATGTCAGATCTTCTAGATCCTTATGCTCTGTAATAGTCTCCTGCCACTTAAAAGCTTTTTCTGACAACCTAAAAATGGTACAATATACATACTCCACCTGAGCATATCTCAGTTGCTACATAATCCATGATGTCCTATTTAGCCAATATTCAACTCTGCTGGATCCCTCATACTCTTCTTCTTTAAAGAACTCAGCTCAATTCTTTATCATTCTCTCTAAGTAAGTCTTTTGTGTAGGCTGATGTTTTGGTTGAGCTAGTAGAGGTACTATTAGATGAATTGTGGCAACAACAGCAGTAGCAGATGTTTGCTTCACTAACTCCATCATTTACTCAAACCAAATAGGCTACGCCTGTGGTCTCTGTGCTACTTACCTTGCATCATTGGATGTCAAAGACTCAGCCCTAGTAGCTCTTTGTGCTACAATAGTTAGAGCATGGCTCTTGACCTCCATATTATCCTAAGGTGTACTTTGGCTCATCCTCAGATCTATAGGCAAAAGAAATAAATTATAAGCCTTGACATGTATAATTTAGTGATGTACATTGTTTGAATCCTATAGAACTCTTATGTAACCCATAGGTATAGAGGAATGCCTAAACCATAAGCTCTGATATTAACAAATGTGACACCCTTTACCCATTTCATACCTTGGACTCAAATAAGGAGCGACACACAATCGATATTTGCACTATACTATATGAAAATCCAAAAATGAATTTAAAACTTTTTTTCATATTAAAAACATAACTTGCATGTTTAGTGCGATGAAAATATGAAATATCAAAAAACCATTTTAGGGTATACTATAGGGGTCCTAGTGTAAAAAATCTAGCAGTATAATGGTTGTATCGGGACAATATCCTAAATAGTAACCTATCAAATAAGCATTTTTATAAATTCTTAATAGGTCCTAACAACTCCTTGGTCTATTTAACCCTTCATAAAAACATCACAAAATGACACTTTATAACAGAACACAAGGCATGCAATTTCATAAAACTTTTAAAGAAGATGAAGTGATGAGTCGGTTTAATGAGTTTTACAAATCATAATTACATAATCTAGATTAGGCCCAATCCCTTATCATACACAAGAGTGTTTCTAAAAAAAATACATCACTAAAAATTATACAAAGAAAATCAAAATACCCTAAAAAGGTAGCTTCTTAATCTCATATGGTACTGAGGCTTTGACTCTAATCTATATTGCTTTAACTAATGCCTCACAAAAATAAACATGATGCACTAAGCTTTCACTTAGTGGTGAATCCAACATAATATATGTTTTATGCCATGCAATAATGCATTACACATAAAATTTACATTTTTATGATAATGGCAATAAAATAAAAACATATATTGCAATAAAATCAACATAGCTCAATAATTACCTTTTACATGCAATTTTGATCTTAGTTTAACATTTCAAAGTAATTAGCATAACAAAATTTAGAAAAGAGAATTCCAATGCATATAATGGAAAATTTTAGCCTTTGTAGATTTTTAATTAGAATTACATGCCCATACCTATAAGACAACAACCAAAAGGGGCCTAAGATAGCTGCACCTAAAGGGGCCAAGATAAATGCACCCGAAGACACCTAGTATCTACTCTATTTCCCTAATTGATCAATCAACTTATCTAACTCAGGTTGTTTAAAAGCATAGGCATATTAATTATGATTCCCTATATGACTCAATCATTTATACATATATTACACATTTATCAATATTACTCGTATAATCCAAGATCACACATATATTGCATATATGCTTGTCTCATTTTTCTACATGTGTTGCTTATGTAATTCATAACAAATCCAAGAGGTTAAAAGAATGCATAAGGCCATTTAGCCAAACCAAAATTAAAACCCCATATGTGCATTCTCACATAATCATACATATGTCCACAATAACATAATGAGCATAACATTCTCAAGTGTTAACCTACTAGCTAACATCACAAACATAAATGTAACCATTTAGCAGTTCATGAATATACATGAAGTTAAAGCATAACAACCATATCTTAAGGCACATTTCATTACACCAAAACTTAAAATTTGGAATTAATGCCATTGAAGGTTTTGGCCACTACTCACTTAAGCTTCACAAGACATCAAACATATCATCATGCTCAAAATCCATCAACCATATATCTCTACATAACAATCTATCATTCCTCATAGCATAAATGGATCATAAACACACACATACACACCCCTTGCATGTTTTGACCTCAATAGTATAACATTATAACACCATCCATTCATTCACAATTCATTATATTACATATCATATTCACTCATACATACTACATGCATCACAACACATTAATTATACATATAAATTATTTATTAGATAATGCAATTTGACCATAAATACCTTTAAAAGTAAATGGCCAACATATATTTAGTTGGATTCACATACAAAAATTTGAGATATACCGTAACGATGTGGTTACACCTTCTCCTTGCCCTTTAAACCACTTGATCTCTCTTTCTTTACATATATAATTATAGTCTCATTTTAGAAAATCCATAACAAATCTAATATAGGTCTTAAAATAAAATGAACATATATACATGTTGTTGGGCACTCGTAGAGTGTAGGAAAAAAAATACCAAACCCAAATAAATACACTCGAATCAAAAATAGGTTACTATTCATCCATACTTTAAAACTTAAATTTCATTTAATAAAAGCTTTCTCCAAAGCTTCTAACACCATAAACTCTTTTACTTTATGTTAACTTAAGGTTTAGTGGTGGTTTATTGAGGTAGATATGGTGGAAGAGGAAGAAAAATAGTGGATTTGGCATTAAGGGGTGGCATTGACACAAGAATGAAGAAAGGAGGGAGTTGGTTGGTGAGAATAGTGATTTGGCCATAAATTTGACCATTATATATGTTTCAAAATGAATGGCTGTGATTAGATTGGCCTAAAATCAATGGTCATCAAAATTCCCTTCTTTAAAAACCCCCTTAAAAATCTATTTTTCACCATTTAATCTCATTTTCACCTCTTAAATACCCAATAAACTTTTAAAATATAATCCTTAAACCTCATAAAAATCCATATTCAAAAAGCTCAAAAACCTAATAAAAACATAATTAAATAGCTTATCTTGATTTAGTAAAAATACTTTTCGATATTTAAGAATTCCAATTTTGGTGCCAATGGACTATTTGGAATTATAAGATTAGGTTATATCCCCAAATTATTTTGATCAAAAATTAAATTATTTTATGGTTTAGCATTGCCTATGGCACTATTCATAAAACACTATTGTAACATCTTTTTTTGCATTTTTATCCATCCAAATGACTTCAAATTAACTCTAAATTTTGCCCAAAATTCTTTTATAATTAATACTTCCTATTGGTCTAATTAGTGTGCCTCTGGGATTGAGAAACACTATTCATCTCGGGAAGTATTATTCTTAAAAGTCGAGATTTTTGGGTTGTTACAATAGAAGTCTGAAAATATGATATAGATCTTAATTACTTTAATGCATACATACTTTAAGCAATTTTATTATTTGTTAGTTTGAGATATCAGAACACAAAGCTATATGGTAACAAGTTCTTAATTGTGTTAGTTCCTAAATCTGAAATAGACATTAATTAACTTGGTGTATATACATACATGTACTCAGTGACTAATTATTATGGATGGTGTAGTAGCATAAAATGGATAGAGATGGAATGTCTCCCTAGGTTTAATTTGGAAGCAAGGCATTACTACCTTAAGACAAAAATGTTTAATATACCAAAGTAAATAATCTAAGATTGGGTAAAGCATTAGGGAATCCTAATGCAACATTAGGAATAATGATATGAAAACACCTTTACTTGTTAGCTTAAACCTTGTACTCTTATTTTGAGAATGTCTATTTTATAATAGAATGTAAGATTATATAATAATGATCTTTTACTTATGATAGCTTCTGAATATGATATAAACCTTAATTACCTTAATGCTTATATGCTTTAAGGAATGGTTTTGAGGAAAAGTTGTAGTGTGACTAGATAGAAATTGAAGACCCTTAAGATTAATAGAAGATAAGTTATTTCTAACTTTTAGTAAGAAATTTTAAAGCACCTAAGTAGATTAATTGAGGATTAAATAGGGTATTAGAGGGCTTTACCAAAGTTAAAAGTAATGGCAGCTTTAGTTGTTAAAACAAGAACCAAAGTTCTATTTCAAGGATCAAATAGCCTATGTGAGGGGAGGATTGTAACAATCCAAAGATTTGGTAATTGAGCTAATTATAGTGAATTTCATAACTTGAGATTTTATTATAATATTAGGATATTAAGTAAACAAATAGAAAGTAAATTAATAGAGAATGTGAAAAATTATGAATCAGACCTTGTTATCATATAATAAAGAGGAATTAACTAAATTAAAGCAAAAGTAAGATAAAATAAAAAAAATAAAACAAAAGACATAATAAAGATTAAGGATTTAATTATAGTGGAATAAAAGAAAGGGATAAGGGAATCAAAAAAATTTTTTTTGTTTTGAAAAATAAAGAAGAAGTCAGATTGGAAAAAAAAGAGAAGAGGAGAAGAATTTACAGAAATCATGCTATCGGGTTAGCAAACAAGAGGGAAAAGTCAATCCAATTCAAGAAATAAAAATAGCGGTTGGAATCAAAAAAAGAAATGGAAAGTGGATTTCTTGTTTACTTTTATATTTCTAAGTGGATTTCTTATTTAATTTCATATTTCAACTTATTCTAAATTCTATATTGAAGGCTATGGTAGATATAAAGAAATGTTGGTTTTGCTTCGGTTGAAGAAGAAATAAAAAATAATAAGGTTTCATTGCCCAGAACATGACATAGCTTTGGCACAGAGGTAAAACAAATGAATTAAAGAGGTTCCTATAAGTTTATGATCCAATTGCAGCATAATTATAGATGAACAGCTATGGGTGGAGGAGCATGAGGGAAAACTAGTAAAGGGGATAAGCAAAAAGGAGGTCAAAGCTAATGTTGGTCACTAGCAAGCCATGGTGTAGCGGGTCTTACTTTCATGCTAGAATAAGAATCTCAATAAAGGAAGAGTAGAGTTGCTATTCGAGCTTAACAATTTCAGGCTTCGAATGTTTTTTGTTTTTCTCGAGTCTATAAAGGTTGAAAGTATTTGCGATGTAAATTAAATAAGTAACTAAGGAGATTGAGTGATTAAAATCAAGAAGTAATCAAAGTTATATGTAGAGCAAAAGGAAAAGAAAATTGAGCACAAATGAGATAACTGTAGTAAACACTTGCAATTGAAGAATCAGGCATGTTCTTTTATTGATTTTGCTACAGTTTGGGGAAATTATGTAATGAGATAGTGTGTGTATGTTGTACTAGCTACGAATAGGAGTTTGTTATTGTATGTATATAATCTGGGTGTAATATCTATAAAAAGGATGAATTTTAGGATGATAGTAGTGTGAGGTCACAATCAAATGTGACTAATTGTACCTAAAGGGTTACAAAATGTTGACTGCTATAGGATATTAGCTGTAACACCTTTACATTTCAATAGCTGTGATAGTAGTTACAAAATAAAAGCTACTATAATTGTTGAATAGTAGTAAAGGGGGAGATATTGGCTGCAGTGTAGAAGGAGGGATCAAATTATTAAGTTAGTGTTTGAGCATGTAGTTTAGGCATATAGGGTTGTTATGGACTAGTGGAATGGTGAATGATTCTTTAAAAGAGCATATTTAGTGGTGGTAGCAAAATTATTGTTGCAAGGGGAGGTTAGTGCAGTGGGTGATAGAGTCTATCTTTTTCCTTCATTTAGTTTGTTTATTAGTCATTAATAAGGAGCTAATTTGTAGTATATTAGCATTAGATGAGGGTAATAGACTATTAGTGCAAACTCTCATTTAGAGTGGGTAGTTAGAATATTGAAATTTATATTTTTGTTGGAAAAACAAAAGGGGTAACATTTCATGAGAGTGTATTATTGGTTGTAATTGTTAGAAGTGGATGGGAGGTGCATGTTAAGATTGTGCCTTAGTGTGTTGAAATGTCTAAATAAGGCGGATATGTAGAATATGATAGGTGGTTAATGAAAAGAAAAGAACATTGAGTGTAATGCCCTAAAAATCTTGACATTTATGAATAATACTTTCCCAAGATGAATAGTATTCCCAGGACCGGGGAAGTATTAAAGTCATTAAATGAAATTATTAATCATAAAATAATTTTGAGCAAAGTTTAAAATCAATTAGAAGTTATTTGAGTGGTTAAAAATGCTAAGAAAGTTTTTACAGCAATGTCTTGGGAATAGTTACCAAGGCAAAGCTGAACCATAAATTATTTTCAAAGTTGCTCAGAAAATTCTAAAACTTATATGACCTCATACTTAAAAATTCTAATGAGTCTAATGGCACTGGAATTAGAATTTTTAGATATCGGGAAGTAATTTTTTGAAAATCGAGTAACATAAAAAGAAGCGTATTTAATCGATTTTTCTCTTTTTTAAGCTTTGATTTTTAAAAATGTGGGGCATGATTAAAGTGAATTTTATAAATAAAAATGGAAATTAATTAGGTGTATAAAGAGAAGAAAAATTAGGGAACAAGGGTGGAGAAAATACATAAATTTTGAAAAATATAAATAGTCAAATTTTCATTCAAAAAAGTTAACATTTCCCAAAACACTCCCTCTGTCCTCCCACCTCAAAGAAGCCGTTGGCTTTTCTTCTCTTCCTCTACTATTTTTGCTCATTTCCTCCTCTTTTAAAGCACAATATTGCCATATTAAAAGACTTTAGAGTGCCTCTACACCCTTTAGAACTCTAAAGAAGCAAAAAATGGTAAGAGAAACCATTTAGAATCTTTAATTTTCAAGTCTTGTGAATAGTGACCAAAATTGGTTCGGGTAAGATTTTCTAACTTTTGTTATTTTTCCTTGGTTCTAGGGATATCCAAGAGAGTTTCTATCTTTTAGATTTAATTTTGGTGCATCGGTTGATTTATTATGGTTTTCAAAGTAATTTTTGGTTTATGTTTGGGATTTTCAAACAAAATCGAGATAAGGGCAAATTGAAGGTGTTGATGGGCCTCGAGGTTCTTTTTTGACCACCTTGGTATGTGTAATCAAAATAGAATGTGTGTTTTCATTTATGAAGCACTAAATTCCATAGTGTGCTTATTATGTAATAAATGGACATAATTGTCTAATGCCATGAATGTGATGCATTTGATGGGTTATATGGCTAATGATATATATGTTGGCATGTTTTAGATGGGGAGAATTTATTAGGGTCAATTGAATGTATATAATGTGCTTGTGATGCCCTATTATGCCTAATATAGAGGAAAATGGGGTTTAAGTTACTTAGTGTAGTAATTGAGCCTAAGTAAGTATAACTTGGGGTTAGTTCATATCCTTGATATATTTATGAGTGAATGAAAGTGTAAAAATGCATTAGAATTGATAAATGCTCAAAATGTGCTTATTTAGTCTAAACGGGCATAATATGGAGAAATCACCTTTTTTGTGTATAAATGAATATTTCTCATGTTATTATGTATATTGATTGTGCTTGCATAATGTACAAGATAAAGGTGCTAATTATAACCATTTTATGTGTATTGGTCGAATGGTCAAGGTGCTAACAATAGAGTGTATGCTTCTTAAGTGCTAATTTGCAATAAGTGAGGTTAATGGTGACTAACAAGATGAATATTGGTATCGTTAGTAATAGTACATAGAAAGGAAATACCATACACATGTATATGTATTTATAACCATAGAGCATAAGAAATAGGTAATTTGTGTAAAAGAGGAACAATAGTCATAAAAAGTATAAGTAAGAAGCATATAGAGTAAACTAACTAATAAAAGGCTAAAATGGCCGAATGGCCTAATTGGTTATAAGGCTTATAATTGTTTTTTCTATATACTATGAACACTACTTAAGTGTATAAAAAAGTTACGGTTTATGGCTACATAGCATGTACGGTGATAAAGGAGAATTCTTGCTTATATGGGCATGTATGGCCAAATGGCACTATAAGAGTGCCTGTGCAAGTTAACTTATGAAATGCAAGAAATTGAAGTGCATACATGTCTCATTCATTATATTTGACTATAAATATGGTTATCATTATGAAAAAAATGATGTTTAGGAGCAAAATATGTCCTAAAATCTGAGATAAGTTTAAGTGTGCTTTTTAACACAAGTTATGCCATATTATGGATAATTGATAAATAATGAGGCATAGAGTGTCTTGAGTGGACTTATGACTTCAAATTAATGTGTGTATAAATAATACATGTTGAAACCATAAATGAGATGAAAATAGTGTTTTGATGTGCATATGGCTCAAATATCGCATAAATGCATATAAAAAGGTGCATGATTGCTACAGTAACATTTTTATGGA
>CANXYI011607532.1:0-13509 GCA_948208565.1 Hura crepitans
GTAATTGAAATCTTCCTTGATGAAATAAGGAAATGTGTTGTTGCATTAATGTCCTATTGGGATTATCATAAAATGCCAATATGATGCTGCTAGATAGGACCACTTTAATAAGCATGATTGAGCATTTTATACACTAAAGGAGTACAATGTTAAATGCAACAAAAGAGTACAAAATAAAAGTAGAAAAAGTTTCATTTTGTTTTTTTCTTTTTAAGTCCTTTATCTCTTGTTGTTGCTCTCGCCACTCATCCTTGGCCAGCAGGCCCCATTGTATAAAGAAGGGCCTACTACCCATTCTTTATATGTATCTAAAGTCTAAAAGTTGAAAACAACCCTAAGTGCAATGTTCATCTTCAGAGGTAAGAGCCTCCATAGGTTATGATAACTAGAAGTAAAGGTCATAGATATATCTCCTCCTCTAAAAGATGATGGGCAGGTTATAATTATTTAGGTCTCACTAAATTACCTCACGCAATGTTTAAGGATGCAAAAGGTAACCTTGTGAAGGCCGACCAAAGGAATACAACCTTATGGACTGCTACGCCACACCTATAATAAGTAAATCCATGAGTTTATAAAACTTATAGCATCATCTGTTAGAGCACTCAACCATGAAACCCATCGCTCAACATCTGTGAAACAATGCATAATGGCTTGAGATAGCAAATGCTTCAAGCCATAAGATCTAAGGATATGAGGCAGAGGATTGTCCAACATGCAAAGCTTCTCTTATAACTAGGCCTAAAAAAAAAATAAAAAAAAGCTATTAGGAATGAAAACTTGTGATGGCATCCTAAGCAAAAGTAAAGCAAAGGGTAAGGTGAAAACCCGCAAAGGGCAGTCTATCTTTAAAAAGTCTGTGAGGAATGAAAACTTGTAAAGGCTTCCTAAGAAAAAGGCAGACTAGAAAATAAGGTGGAAACCCATTCCTGGTGCAGTCTATTTAAAAAAAATAACCTAAGGCAGAAGCAGGCTCCCACAGAAGAATTCAGCTTCTTTAGATTGCACAGCATCTAGACTAAGAATTATTTCTACCAAGATTAGAGAAAAAGGATTTAGCCCTTAGTTTAAATCATTGATTATGCTGAATAGCTGATGGCCTCTAGAGTGTTCTTTAGTAAAGGGATGGAATGTCTTTGTAGCTTTTAGTGTAGTCAAGTAGTGCACTCAAAGAGACTAGTCCTTTTTATGGGACCCATCGAGTAGCTATAGACGGCAATAGCCCAAATACATTAACAGCCTCATCTGTGTAGCAAGGAACACAAGTTAAACAACAAGGTAGTGTGTTGAAAGAATGAAAGACACCCAAAATTGCAGCAAATTCCTTATATAGGGAGCACAGCTCTTGATGAGAAAATCAAAAGACATGAAATTATGGGTCCCAAATGAGGTTGTTGCCTTGAGAAAAGTCTAATCAAAAGGCATTCTTCAGTAAAATTTTAACCTGCTGTAGGGAGCCAAGGTGGAAGTTACCCATATAGAAGGGAGATCAAGAATTTTATGAAGCTTTTTAAGTAATTCATCACTCATTGTTGAAAAAATATGGAAAAAACTCAAGTGGCATAAGGATCTATGCATGCATTAGGGTGTTTATAGCTTTAAAAGATGAAAAAGGGGCATTTTCTAGTTGAAAATGGGCATTTTCTAGTTGAAAATGGCTATTTTAAGTTAGAAAAAGGGTGTTTTAGGCTCAGCCCTAAATGGCCATTTTTGGGCCTCAAAATGGCTTTTTTTGGCTTGGAAAATGGCCATTTTTGCTACCTAAAATGGGCATTTTCATAGGCCAAAATTACCATTTTGGCGTATCAAAAATGGTCATTTTTGCCTCACTATAAAAGGTTCAATTTTTTGAAATTTTACCATTTTCATACATTTTGACATTTTTTTCGCCTAAACACTATATAAATATACACATGTAACCATGCCACCACACCAACAAAGCCACCCATGTTATCAGCCCATACCAGAACACATGGCAATATTGGTTGGCTCATTATTAAGGAGATGGAGCGATACAAACACTTAGCGACCATCACTCAAATCAGGATCCGATATATGTACACCTAGACGTTACGAGATCTAGGTATCCTAGACTAATTGGATTAGCTGCTTACCCTAGTAGGATGGCAGGAGTTCTACCTACTATAATACACCACCTATCTAGTTATCACGCTAGAATTCCTCAGCACCATTTGGTTTTAGTGGGCTCAGTTAGATGATGTATCCGCCATCCATTTCACTGTGCTAGGGAATAGGTTTAATATCTCTTTTTTGCAGGTCACTGAGCTACTGTATCTACTAACAGATGAGGACATAGAGGTCCTCGGGAGTCTAGACGAGCACTAAGTGTCTATTCATTAGCTTGGCACCATCTATAATGCTAGTTGGGCTAAGGCATTTGCCATCTAAGACCTAGTCCACTGATATCTACATAGAGTCTTAGCTCTCAGCTACCTTAAATCTGTCGGTAGCTCTAGTCAGTTAAATCGGACTGAGTTATATGGCCTCTAGGCTATGGGGCACATCATTTGGTTTTACCCGACCTAAATTATCCTCGAGCATCTGCACTACACCAGTCGATTCTTGACCAAAGGGATCATCGTGAGAGGACTTGTCACTACCATATTACTTAGGCTAGGCATCTCGGAGAAGCACCTTGGCGATTATCTTCGACAGCAACTATGGGTCAATCGTGACACCTACATCACCATGAGGATATGAAAGCTGATCCTCGAGCACTAGTAGGCTACAGGCTACTGATAGACACTGAGTTAAATCAGCAAGTAAGGGAGCAGCCAGGTGGGGATTATTTATTCACATTAGACCTTGAGGAGCTTTTAGGGATAGACTTAACTCCTGAGAGGCTAGCCTAGAGGCAGTGGACAGATGAGGTAGGTCTATCTTCTTTACCGCCACCTCTATCATTGTTGGAGTCTTTTTTCTAAAGCTTGAAGACTTAGATGATGGAATAATTCTAGCGCAGCCACATCGACTTAAGCATGAGGATCAAGGAGTCCGAGCATCAGACCACCCACAGGCTAGAGGTAGAGTTTTAGATGTTGAGAGACTAGAGATAGCCTTCAGCCTCCTAGCCTTTACTTTATCTTTGATTCCTTTTATTTTATTGTACTTGTCTGTACACATTAGTTTAGGACATAAAGATTTTGTACTAAAAAAGTATTCATTTATAAAACTGACATATTTTGTTCATTACTTTTATTTTTATGGCGAAACATGGACAAAATAATAAAACAATAATATACCTGATAAATAATGATAAATAAAAAAACAAAATAAGGAGATAGATAAAGTAAATAAAAAAATAAATAGAAAAAAAAAAGAACAACAAGAAAAAAGCATAAAATTATAATTTTTAAAATCATGATGTGAATTCAAAAAATGTACTCACACACAAAGCATGCATCCACGTTGTAAACGACCTCTAATGACCTAATGTATTTTACTTTGTCTTTTCCAGATAGGGGGCAAGCTACATTTTGTAGACAACCTCACAAATGTGTCATTTCAAGAAATTTTCAGGTGCAATGTCCTATAGCACTACCTAAACCAAGTCATCTTCGGGTTTAATGTCTTACAGCACTACCTGAGTTCATGTGTAATGTCTTATAGCACTGCCTAGACCAAAATATCTTCGAGTTCAACATCTTACAGCACTACCCAAGTTCAGGTGTAATGTCTCACAACACAGCCTAAACCAAATCAACTTTGGGTGTAATGTCTTACAGCACTTCTTGAGTTTAGGTGCAATGTCTCACTGTACTAGCTGAACAAAATCAACTATAGGTGTAATGTCTCCAATACTGCCCAAGACTTGTTAACTCCAATTACAGCATTTTGCACGAAAAAATCACACCACGAGGTATGTGTCTCTTTCCTTTTCAAACTTTGGGTCACCTCACACACTCCGTAGTCACCTTTCTAAAGTTAGGGGTAATTGTAAACACTGGGTCTCTAGGGCTCCTAAATTCGGTTTGCCTAATGATGATAAAAAGGACAAAAATCCTAATAAAAGGGGTTCTTTTACGTTTGAATCGAAGATCTCAAAATTTTCCTTAAAAAAACTTATGTCAAAATGGCCTTTTTCTAAGAGAAAATGGCCGTTTTGGCAAGAACTAGCCATTTCCTTGAAGGGAACGGCCATTTTAGGCCCAAAATGGTTGTTTTGATTGTTTTGGCCCAAAACGAGCCATTTTCGCAAAGGAAATGGCCATTATGGGCCCAAAATGGCTGTTTTGATTGCCAAATGAACATTTTAGCCATTTTTGCCAAAACAAGCTATTTCCACAAAGGGAACAGCCGTTCTGGGCCTAAATGGCCAAAACATACATTTTGGCCAATTTGAGCCGAAAACGTCTATTTTCATCCTAAAACGGCTACTTTCAGCCTCGAGAATCATGTATAAAAGCCAAATGGGTTTTTCCATGGCAAGGTTTGTCATTTTAAAGAGAGAGAAAATACACCAAAAAAGGCAAAAAAACTCTTTCAACACCATTTTTTTTAGATTTTTTGAAGATTCAAGCATAGTTTTCCAATCCGGTCGATAACTTTTTAGAAGGCAAATATACTCAGTATGTCAACTGACCAATTTTTCTACTATTTTTATTTTTCTTTCCATTTTATTCATCTACCAATTAGATGTGATAATTTATTTGGGCCATATCTTTAACATTGTGGGACTGTCCAGTTTTATTTTATTTCTGTCTTTCTGTATATTTTTGCTACACATCTAAAAATATTTTTTCTATCAGTTTTAATACTTTTATATTTCTTTTTGTTTTATCCATCTACTAGTTATATGTGAAATTTATTTATGCAATATTTTTTATATTTGTGGAACTGTCCATTTTTATTTTATTTTTGTCCTTTCGTATGTTTTTGCTTCGCATCCAAAAATATTATTTCTGTCATTTTTACTACTTTTATCTTTCTTTTTGCTTTATCCATTTTAATAGTTAGATATAATAATTTATTTGTGCAATATTTTTTATATTTTTATGACTGTTCATTTTTATTTTATTTGAGTCTTTTTGTTTATTTTTTGCTTTACATACTAATATATTATTTTTGTGGTTGTGATGCAAGATGTTTGATTATTTGGGATCTGACTGTTATATTTTTACCTGCCTCACCAAATCTCGATGAAGTAATCTTTTAACAACCCATTATTTTCTGCTAATTTCTTGTCTTATGGCCTATTTGTGGTTACACTGTATTTTAGGTGTCCCAAAATGTAGTTTTATTTTTATTATTTATTCAGTTAAGATTATTTTAGGTAATTGCCATGTGTTATATTTTTATTGTTGAATTATTTTCCTGTATATTCTATGATTGTTGTAATAATTAGAAAAATGATTTTTCACATGATTGGAAAAATAACCAAAATATTTTTATTTAATTAATTGGTGTTTTATTAATAAAATGGGTTTTGATTTTTCTTAATAAAAGTCACAATAAAGAAAATTTATTTTCCTAAAATTGACATGTGAGAACCAAAGATCTCAAATTAAATTCATCACCCGATTTTATGTATAACACTTCTAATTTTAATCCCAGAATACACCATGAATGCCGAATTAGATAGAAAAATGATTTTTCATGATAAAAATAAATAATAATCAAAATTCATATTTTTACCCAATAAATTGGTGTTTTGTAAATAAAATAAATTTTGATTCCTTCTTAATAAAAGCTACAACAATAACATTCATTTTCTAAAATCGACATGCAAGAACTAAAGTTCTCAAACCATTCTTCCAAATAAAAGTCACCACAATAAAATTCATTTTTCAAAATTAGCATATGAGAACTAAAGTTCTCAAACCAATTACCTGATTTCAATAAATGTCATTACAATAAAATCCATTTTCCAAAATTGGTATGTGAGAACAAAAGTTCTCAAGACAATCAATTGCTTGATTTCATGTATGATATTTTAATTGCGAATACCTATTAATTTTTCTATAAATATATTTTGTTAATTCTCACATGTGATTATGTGATTTACTTTAATTGTAAAATGTCACTTGAGAAAAGAAATAATATTATAAATTCAAACTGAATTTGACTATTAATTTGGGGTATAAATAAGAGTAAGGTTCTAAACCGCTCTGGTTTTGCACTACAAGATATTTCCCTACTTAGGTCGGGTGGCGACTCCTACCTTATAGTGCCTAACTCGCTCCTTTTTGGCTAATCAAATAGGAGTGGCCCTAGATTCCTCTAGCTTCCTTCTCACCTTTCAAGACTCAGGGAGTGAGGCTTAGGTCGAGTCTTAGGCTATTTCAATTTGATCGGCCTAAGGAAAACACAAACGACACGAACAATGGGCCATCTATCCTTATTATATGTCTATTTACTTATTGATCATCATTTTATATAATTTAGAATCCATTGACAATTTGTTATGAATTTATTTCCATAGTCAAATTTTAACCTGGACAGTTATGAATCCATTTTGGTCCTACTGAATAGTTACAGGTCTTTCTCGAACAACAGTTTTAGGTCTCTTTACTAGGCATTTATAAGTCTAATTTGAGTCTAATTCATGTCACAAATTTACATCCAAATATTTATGGGTCACTTTTTAAATAGTCAATTCAATAAGACAATTATAGGTCACTTTCCCATTTTTGTACACTATTATAAACCCGTAGCCACTATTCATTAGCACCATTCGATATGAAACAACTTGCCATTATAGGCCGTCTATCATCTCACAATATAAATCTCATAATGCCATTCATATTGGCCTAAAATGCCATTCCCTATTTCATTATATGCTTGATATAAGTAACAACCTCAGTTTAGGCTATTTTGGGTCACTTTTGCCTATGCTTTAAAAGTCAACTTACAAACCATTTAAACAAAAATTCTTAGTGACATTTTTCAAGCCAAGCTTATCATATGCATGATTGCATATACTTCATGCCATACATCACATGCTCATAACATCATGCTAATCATGCATATTACCTATCATAACATACCATACATACCATGTTTCCCCATGGCACACATACCTCTCCACCATACATGTTTTATAGCCATATATATGCTTTTTTTCAGAAATTGTCACACATACATGTCATATATTATCATTTTACTATAGGAATACATGTATACGACTTATGTCATGCATGCCATGCCATTACACAACCTATATATTTCTCAGCCACATATACCATGCCATGACACACATACATATGCCTCGACCATACATGTTACACATATGTACATGCATTATTTCACCCAAATCACCACCTATACATATATTCCTATGCCAACACCTAGTTCTATCATGATTCACTTATCATATACACAACATATATGTGATAAATCATACTCGTACCTCTTGGCCACACCATACATTACCCATGACCATGCCTTTCAACACCATACACTTACACAAACTATTTAATCCATAACACACACTTCATATACCATTATAAACCATACATACACATACCTTAACACTTCCCACACCTATATATAACCTCTTAACAAAAGAGAGGGCATATCTTTCTTTGTATCTCTCCCATCAAAATACCTAACAAATCACTCAACTATCATGGAATTAGCATTAAAATAAGCTTAGTTCATAATTGCCTATACTTTACTTGTCATAACCATAATTTCCATACAACATTTCCACATAACTAGACTTCAAATAAACATGGCATCCCTTAAATCCAATTAATTCACATACCCAGACTTGAATTGGTGTCTTGCCTACACTTTGGCACTCCTAATTCCCTTATTTAGCATCAATTCCTCCTTAGCTTACATGCATACCTCTATGGCTTAGAAAAATCACAGAAAATTCCATAGACCTCTAAATAAAAATATATGGATTTAAGAGCCCTTAGAATAATGAAATCCCTAGGAAATAAAATATAAAAGGAAGAAATCTACTCAAATAATAACTTTAATTTCAGCAACCCTTTATGGACATTCAAGCCTTTAATGATTTTTCTTGTGTTTTATACTTGTCTATAGCTTTCCAAACCTTTAATGACTACTTGTTAACTCATTAAGGTAATTTTTAGTGCAAGAATGATGGTTGTTTGGTGGTGGTTAAGTGGCAGAAATGGAGAATTTTTAGTGGAGTGGCATTGGGAAATAGAGGGGGAAAATGGAGAAGAAAATGAGGTAGTGAGTTAACTTTGCCAAATAGATGCCCATATGGCATTATGGCCCTTAAATAGTGGGGCTAGGTGGCTCAAGTGGTGACACGTGTCACTCGAGCTTCTTGAAAATGCTCGATTTCAAAAGAAAATTTGGGAAATTTTTAAAATTCAATTGGACTTTAAAAAATTATCATGTCAATTTTAAAAATCCTTAATTAGCCTATTTAGGGCCTCAAAAAATTTCATGGCTGAATTCCATTAGCAGGACAGTTAACTAGTTTCCTCGATTTTTATGAAAATCTCAAAATTAATGAAAAATAGTAAACAACCTCAAAATTTCAAAATTCCTTCACTAGTTGCCTCAAGGGAATTTTTGGCCTTTAGTGTATGGTATTTTCTGGTCCATCTGGGCATATCCTAGGCTAAGTCCATCCAAGCCTATAGCCCACCAGATTTTAACCTAAAATAATTTATTAGTTCTGCTAAATCTTTAAATTAAGTCATTTTCATCATTTTCAAGCCCCTTAAAGTTTCATAACTACTACGCCTTCCCTCGGGTCTTGTGAAGGTGATTGGATGCTTCGTACACACTTTTCACACCTCGGAGGTACTGTTCATGGAGCCTTAACTTACAAGCATTACAGTACTTCCCCTCTTAAGAAATTTCATCCCTAAAATTACCTGGAATAAATAGATATAGATATTGACTTTCCATTTACTCCTCAGGTTCCCATGTGGCCACTTCTGTATTATGATTCTTCCAAAGTACTTTGACCAATGGAATAGTTTTACTTCTTAGTTGCTTCACTTCTCGAGCTAGGATTTGTATTGGGTCTACATTATAGCTTAGATCTAGCTGTACCTCAATATTTGTCATTGGAACAACATGGGAGAGATCTTATCTATACCTTTTCAGCTTTGAAACATGAAACACATCATGAATTTGTTGTAGCTTAGGTGGCAAGGCTAGTCTGTATGCTAATGTCCCACTCTTTCTATAATATCATATTGCCCAATAAATCTAGGCTTTAATTTCCCCTTTTTACCAAATATGAGTACTTTCTTCTATAGAGATATCTATAAAAACACTTTTTCACCTATTACATACTCATTGTCCCTCCATTTTAGGTCAACATAAGATTTCTGTCTGTCAATTGTAGCTTTTAACCTCATTCTGATAACCTTAACTTTCTCTTTAGCATCTCTGATTAAGTTAACCCTTGAGATCTTGTTTTCCTTAACTTCACTCCAGCACAAAGGAGTTCTATATCTTATGTGATATAGTGCCTTATAAGGTGCTATGCCCAAACTAGCTTTATATCTATTATTGAATGCAAATTCAGCTAAGGATAGGTACTAGTCCTAGCTACCTTTAAATTTAATAGCATAGCTATAAAACATATCTTCTAATACTTGTATCACCCTTTCTGACTATCCATCTGTCTAAGGGTGAAAGGCTATACTATAAGTCAGTCTGATGCCCAATGCTTGATGCAATTTCTTCCAAAACCTAGAAGATAATCGAGGGTATCTATTTGAGATAATAGCCATTAGTAAACCATAAAGTTATCTATTTTGATAGGGATGAAGTGTGATGTCTTAGTTAGTCAGTCTATAATCACCCACACCACATCACAGTTATTCCTAGTCATAGATAGTCCCATTACAAAGTCCATTGTAACCTTTTCCCAGTTTTATTCTAGTATTGCCTTCGGATGCAGTAATCTAGAAGGAACTTGATGTTCAGCTTTTACCTACTGGCATGTCAAACATCTAGTGACATACTCTGCTACCTCTCTCATCATACTTGACCACCAGTATTGAGACTTCAAGTCTAAGTACATCTTTGTACTACCAAGGTGCATAGAATAAAGAGCTTCATATTTTAGTATCTATAACCTTAGGTCATCTTTACTAGGTACACATAACCTGCCATGGTAATGCTGATATACAACTATAATTAGTTCAAACCTGTTATCGTCCCCTTTTTAACTTTACCCATAATCTGTACTAGTTGTTCATCCTTATCCTATACTTCCTTTATCTACTATCTAAAATCTAATTTGTTCTGCAGTTCATCTAATATAGCATCTTCCCTTATGTATTGTAATATGGCATTCATAACTTTCAAGGTTACCATATACTTCCTATTTAGAGCATCTGCCACCACATTAGCTTTCCTTAGGTGATAGCCTATCAAACAATTATAATCTTTAATCAATTGTAACCACCTTCTCTATGTGAAGTTTAACTCTCTCTGAGTAAGAAGGTATTTTAGACTTTTTATGGTTTGTGTAGATATAATACTTCTCACTATTCAAGTAATAAGTCTAAATTTTCAAAGCAAAAATAAAGGTAGCTAACTCTAAGTCATGAGCAGGGTAGTTCCTTTCATGTGGTTTCAACTATCTCAAATCATATTCTACCACTTTTCCTTCCCATATCATTACATAACCCAATCTATTAAGTGAGGCATCACTGTACATAACAATGTCCTTACACTATTTAGGTTGAATTAGGATAGGAGCTTCCATTAACATTTTCTTCATCTTATCAAAACTTTCTTAACATTTTACATCCCACAGAAACTTCACATTCTTTCTGATCAATCTGGTTATAGGTGCTACAATAATAGAAAATCCTTTCACAAACCTTCTATAATACCCAACTAAACCTAGGAAACTCTATATCTCTATCACATTCCTCAGGGGTTCCCATTCTAATACTACCTTAACCTTGCTGCGATTTACCCTAATACCCTCTGTTGATATTACATGTTCCAAAAAAAAGTAACTTCGCTTAGCTAGAATTCACACTTGCTCAACTTGGCATATAATTGTTTCTCCCTCAGAGCCTGTAACACAACCCTAAGATGATATTCATGTTATTCTCTAGTCTTGGAGTACACTAGGATATCATCAATGAATACCACAACAAAATGATACAAGTATGGTTGGAATACCCTATTATTAGGTCCATAAATGCTGTTGGGGCATTAGTGAGCCCAAATGGAATCACTAGGAACTTATATTGCTCATATCAAGTCATGAAGGCAATTTTAGGAATATTAGCTTCCTTGATTCTTAGCTAATGATACCCAAATCTCAAATCAATTTTGGAAAATACACCTGCACCTCTCAGTTGGTAAAAAATATCATTTAGTCTAGGCAAAGGATATTTTGTTCTTTACTATTACTTTACTCAACTATCTATACTCAATACACAATTAGAGTGACCTATGTTTATTCTTTACAAATAAAATAAGGGGCTCTTATGGGTGAAATATTAGGTCTGATGAATCCCTTGTCTAATAGATCTTATAACTGCAACTTTAATTCTTTCAACTCAATAGGTGCCATTTTATAAGGAGTAATGAACATAGGAGTTACACCAGGATACACCTCAATCTCAAAATCAAGCTTTTTCCATGGAGGTAGCCTTAGCAACTCATTAAAAAACACATCAGTGAATTTAGAAACTATTGGAATTTGTTCAAGGTTTGGAGTGGAAGTATTGGTGTAAATGACATGTGCTAAGTAGCCTTCATATCCCTTATGGATGAGTTTTCTTGTTGTAGCAACTGAAATAAGACTATCTAGAAGGCTTCTCTCACCCACAACTATCATTTCCTATCCCTCTGTATTTTGGAGGGTCAGCTTCTTGTGTTTACAATCCATTATAGCCCGATGTTCAAATAACCAATTCATTCCCAAGATCACATCAAATTCATAGAAGGGTAACTCAATCAAATCAATAGAAAACAAATGTTTTTGGATCACTAAGGGGCAATGTCTATACACCCAGTTCATAGTCACACTCTACCCTATAGGATTACTAACTTGAATGTCTATGTTTACATGCTCAGGTTTCAATCCTCTATCATGTGCTTGTGTAATACATATATAGGAATATGTAGATCATAGGCCTATCAATGCCAAAACAGGAACATCAAATAAGTGAAATGTACCAATAATGACATCTGGGGCTGCTGCTTCTTCAAGGGCCCTAATAGAATATTGCCTCACTAGCACACAAGCTTCTAATCTTCTCCCTTGACTAGCACTTGGCTAATTCCCTCTACTCAATCTCTATCCTTTACCTTGAAATGCTACTATAGATGCCTGTGTATAGGCCCCCTTTGTCTATCACTAGGGACACTCTCTTTGGTAATGATCCTTGGCACTACAAGTAAAACACTCTCCCTTTCTAGTTTACCAATACTGACCCCAATGTCTTCTATTATATAGGCCATAAGATAAGGGTACATTTTTAATAGTTGCTAGCACTGGAGAACTAGAGGCTCATTAGGGTGGTTAAGGCCTAATTGTAGAAGCCTGCTAAGACATCTGACATTAAGTCTACCTCTATGCCTAGTGCACTGACTAAGATTATGACTGTGCCTCTCTTTATCTCTTACTGCCACTTAGGGCTAAATTAAACTATCAATAGTGAATTGTCTCTTTCTCTAAAAGAAATCCCACTTCTCTTGTACCATTTCTTTCATGTCATTTTCTAATGCTACTAATACTATAAAATCTGTAACCCTCAAATTACCTATTTGCATTCTTAGTTCCACAATTAACCCTTTTAAAAATATTTGACATTTCTTTTCTTCATTAAGAACAAACTCTTTAGCATGCCTTATCAGTCTAGTGAAATCCTTCTCATACTCTAATACTATTTTCTTACCCTAGTTTAGGTCTAGAAACTCCTACCTCTTCTTGTCTTCATATTATTCTAGAATGTATCTTTTTCTAAACTCTTTTAAGAAAACTACCAAGTGAGATCCATTACTACTTTTTTTTTTCTTTATGGTATCCCCTAGTCAAATGCCTCCTCCTAAAGAAGAGAAGTTGTACACTTTAGGCTTTCTTTTTCTATACACTCCATCTATTCTAGGATTATAAAGGTTATGTCTAACTAGTACACTGCTCAAGCTACATCATCCTTCAGGCTCTCTTTTTTGTGAAAGAGCTAGTGGTGGTGGAGGTACTAAAGCTGGTGGAGGAGGTGGAATAACAATTGCAGTGTGCTTGAGTAGATCCACTATCTATTGTAATAGCACGGAGGATACTTGTGTTTATGGTTGTGCTTATTGTTGTTATGTAGCATCACTAGGTTCTAGTGTGGCTACACTACCAATTACCCTCTAAATTATTGTAAGAGCATAACTAGCTAATTCCTCTCCCCGATCTTTTAGTATATGATCACTCATCCTAATCAACTATGAAAGAAACAAGGCCTCTTAGCTTCTTTGTAGTGTAGTAGTTCATAAAAAAAATAACCCTAGACACTGCCACTCATGTAAAACATCTAGGATTATATAACCTATGCTCTGATACCACCTAATGTGACACCGCCT
>CANXYI011607665.1:0-10982 GCA_948208565.1 Hura crepitans
TATATTTCTATTTGAATGCTATGGGTCTAAGACCCTATAATGCTGTGTGTCTATTATTAATGATGGATTTAGGGGATCAAAATGGTCTAAGAGTTGAGATTGAGATTAGAGATGGTATAGAAGTGTTTTTTATGCTAGAAAATTTTTTTTATTTTTCACCTGAGTAGCTATTATGCTGCCCAATTATTTGTAAAATGAATAACATGAATAGACTAGAGTTTTTCAAGACTAAAATAAGTAGTAATAAGAGGTTGTACCATAATAAGCACTAAATAGTCAACAGAGGTCAAAGATGGTTAAAGTGTCATAAGTGTTAAATGAATGAATCATAAGGAAATCTAAGGATGGGTGATCTACGGGAAGTGGCACTCTTTGTTGGTTTCCTTCAGGAATGGGCAGGGGGTGTTATAAAATATAATAAAAGAAAAATAATAAGAATAATATTGACCCTCTAATTAATTATTATGCATACTCCTATAATGAATTATTATACATACTTATGAAAGGACATAAGGAAGATAGAGGAATAGGTAAAGACTGATATAAGAATTAAGGATGCATCATTAAGTGACATAAGGAATATAAGTTCCATACTATTATAATACACCATTGAGTGATTATACTCAATGCATTAGCTTTCATGTTGATGCATAGTAGGGGACCGAGACCTAGCATTGGTTAAAGCAGTAGGATTAAAAGCACAAGTAAGGATAGTCCATCATTAGCATCATTCGCATGCTAAAAGTGTAACTGCATTTTGATCTGCATAAATTTTGTTTGAATTAAGTGTGTTTGTTTAGTGTATTAGTTTTACTGAATATATTACTAATAAGTATAAATGGACAATAGCTTTAGATTATTTTAATTTCAAGTTAAATTTGTAAATGGTAGTGGTAATAATTAATTATTAAACACTAATTTTAATAACATTGATGTTTTGCTATGCATTTACTGATTGTATTTAATGTATATATGTCACATGTAATCTGAGGTCTCATTGGATACACATAAATATTTAGATAAAATGGTTATACTAAGTGGATCAATAGTGTATGCTAATGACTTAGATAGATAAGATAAACAAAATGGATACATAGCATCCTACACTTGAGCTGAGTTAATGGTTGGATATAAAGGTGTTATAATATATATATATATATATATATATATATATATATATATATATATATATTTATCTGTGTGTGTGTGTGTGTGTGTGTGTGTGTGTGTGTGTATATATATATATATATATATATATATATATATATATATTGTAACACCCGTGTTTCAAGGCTCTGAGAATAGTGCCACTAGGTTTAGGAAGTGTACCCAAGGTGCAGGGTCACTTGCATGTAAATTGAGGCAGTGGCATTGGTTGGGAATCTTTAAGAGGGCTTAAAATGATGAAAAAGGCAAAATTTAAAAATTTAGCATAACCAATAATTCCTTTCGGCTAGTAAGCTACTAATTAGCGCAAAAAAAAATTAGTCAGGCTAGGAATAACCCGGGATGTGCTTAGATGGACCCGAAAATATTGGACCTTGAAGCTCAAAAATTCCACTGAGTTCATTGGTGAAAGAATTTTTGAATTTCGAGATCATTTGAGAATTCTCGTAATTTTTTAGTTTGGCATGGAAATCAAAGTAGTCTAAAAATAACATTATCGATGGAATTTGGCTGCAAAAATTTACAAGCATGTAGAAGGGATTAAAATATGAATTTTAAAATAAACAATGTAATTTTTTGTGGTCTGTATGAATTTTGGTGAATTTTTGAAGTTTTGCAAAAAAACGAGCCATTTTGGGATGGTTTAGGTGGCTATAGGACCCACCCACACATGGCCAACTGGTGTAGGCCTGTGCCAAGTGGCAAGACCACTTGACAAGTAGAAAAATCCACTCACAAAAGGAGAGGATTTTCTCCTTTGCTGGCTATTGGAATCGATGCTAGCTTTAGAGAAATCTTCTATCTTCAACCTCTTCTTCCAGATGTTTCAGAGAACTATAACCACCAAAAATTCCTGTTAGAGAATTTTTAGAAAAAAATGGAGGCAAAAGGAGCTCTCATAAATTAATTAAAATTCACCAAAGGTCTAAGGGTAAAAAGTAGCCCAGCAAGTGTGTAAGGTGAGCTTTCATGGCTTTTCTTTGAATTTTCATGGTTTCTTTTGGCTAAAAATGGTTTCTTATGATGCCTAACATCTATAGGGATATGTGTAGCCCTTGTTTGAGATGAATAGAGGCAAGGAAAGGCTTGAGGAAGAGTGGAGAAGTCACTATGGAAGGGGCTAAATAGTTTATACAATTGGAGTTTCAAGTATGTTCCTTAGCAAGTAAGTGAGCTTTGGCATTTTTTTCATGCCATTTAACCTTTAGGGGTCTAGAATTGTATGTTGGAATTAGTTAATTTAGGAATTAGTTAGTGTTAGTTAAAATACTAGATGAAACCTTTCTAGTGTATGGTGAAATGAGTGTTGAAGTGGTGTTTAAAAATGAGACTTTACCTTATGTTGATGTTGGCATATCTTACTGGCCGAGAGATGGTGAGGTGTTTGTGTATGAGTGTGTGATAATGGTTCGGTTAGGGAGGTAATTTTAGTACTTAACAATGATAAAGTGTGTGTGTATGGGGTGGAAATGGTATAGTTGACATGAAGTGGGGATGTACCCGAGGGCATTACTATGTCTTTGATGTAGTTTTTACTTGGTCCATTAAAAAAATTGTGTCTATGACCTTAGTGAGTGCTTTGGCTAGTATATTAGACTTAAGGTATGTCAAATTATCTTATGGCAAGTAATTAGTTTGATTACTATAAAAATGAATGAAAATCTTAATAAGGCCGAGACTTAGGTTGTGTCAAACCACTGAAATTCAATGCAAATATGCTTATATATGTGTCGATATAATTATGATTATGTATAAGCATTTGAAGGTGTAAGAAAAGTAGAAAAGATGCATGATTATAATTTGTATACCATTATATCCCAGAGCTAAACTAATGGAAATGGCATGAAATTATTGATAATAAGTGGATGATGTGGTAGGATAATGTACTTTAAATGAAAGGATAATACTTTGGCTTGAACTTGACTAAAATGGCCTAAAAGATTATTTAAATTGAGCATGAAATGTAACCTTGGAATGTACCTAAACTACGATTAAAAAAGATATGAGTATGTATATTTAGGCTTGAGTAAATACATTTATTATGCCATAATTGGCTAACTATAAATTTGAATAAATATATAAGGTAAAAAGAATGTTTGACATGTATCTTAAAAAGGCAAGAAAATTCCAAGGAAAAAAATTTGAAGTTGACTAGAAATAACTTAAAAAGTGGCTTGTAAGATGCTTGAAGGGCTATAACTTATGGTTAAACAATGTGCCTATAAATTGTGCCTATTATGTGATGATGTATTATGGCTTTGATGCCTATGTTTTGGCCTTAGAAATGGCCTAATTATTGTATGGCTTACTGCTTATGAACCTTGTGTGAATAATGGTGAAAATTGCACTAAAAAAGGTAGAGAAATAAACCTAGAAAAGCCTATTGAAAACTTACCATAATGATCTATAATTGTCCAATTGACCATTACCTGAACAAAAAATACCACTGGACAGTAAATGATAAATATTTGAGAAATAACGATGGAATAAATTCATACATAATATACCTTAATTTTTGGTAATTCTAATACTTGAAATTTCTTACGAGTATTTACCTGGTAAGCTTAATTGTGGCCATACTAGACCAAGCTAAAATTTAATTATACTATAAAATTTATATTTATCTATTATTCACCTAATAATATTATAAAAAATCAATAAGTAAAGAAATAAACAAAATTTAAGTTACTTGGACCATTAGTTAGACGCCCATTAGATGGGTTCATCAGTCAACTTAGGGATTTTTTGCAGCTGCTATATTGTTTGCTTTTCAGATAGGGCCGGTGCAGTGGCGTAGGTCCTGAAAGGCCACTACACTAGTCAGACCAGTCTATGACAATCACTTGATTTTTGCCGATACAGTGACTAAGGTCTCGAAGGATCACTGTACTAGTGGATTAATCAGGCCAGTTTGCTAGGCAAACCACATCGGGTCATTTGCACCTTGAGTGCTATGACTTATTTCAGGCCGACGTAGCTGTCGGGGTCTAAAATGTGGATCACTATACTCCTTTTATTTCCCTCTAGTTTCGGTGTATGTTAGTGTAGTCTTTCTAGTTGGGCAAAATAAATTAATAAAATAAACAACATATGAATTAAACTAGAGGTAATAAGCATCAAAATGCATACGTGAGCATAATTATTAGAATAATATTACAAAATAGGTACCTAGAGGTATTTTGGTAATTTTACATGTGTAGTACTCATTAGCTTGATTAGTAAAGATTATGCATGCTATCTTTAATAATGATGAAGAACCATGATTTGCTTGGTTTATAGTGACTAAATGAATGACTCATTAGCATGAATTAGTACAAGGGCATTTTTATAATTTTGCATACATAACATTTACTACTCTGATAAATTAAATGACAAGAATACTATATCTGGTAATGGCGTAGATTTACAATTTTTGGATTGTAAATGATTATATAAGCAATAAATTGGTTAAGGATAAGAATATGGGTATTTGGATCATTTAACATATATGTTTAAACATTGGCCTAATATTTTGAACCAATTACTATTATCACTAAAAAGGATACATATTCATATTAGATAGAATTTTAAGATATTATCTGAATAATGAATAATAATCATATGAGAAGGGTAGTGTGGTCATTTTGATAAATGTATCCTTAATTACTAACATAATAACCTAGCTAAGTAAATTTAATATTACTAAATTTATCTGACATGACTTAAATGCTTAAGTTCACCACTGAGTATTATATACTTAGCATACTAGTTTTGGTGCACAGGAAGTTAAAACCTACAGACAACCTTGGAGTGCATGCAGTCAAAGTTTAGAGGACAGGTAAGTAAAGTTGCTATATGTCTAATATATCATTTTGCACTTATGTACATAAGTAGGGAATGGGTACCATATGAGAGATTTCATTTTTGTCATAGACAGTCTTTTGTAATAAGTTTCTACCAGGCTATCTTGATCATATGATTACTCTTGCTTGATGAGATGGGTTATGAGCCTGAGGCTCTATATCTTTGATTATTTGATTGTAACTTGGGGCCTATAAGGATCAACTAATAGAATGTTGATGTTTGGTTGATAGATAGGGGACCAGAAGTGTCTAGGTGATGGAATTTGAGATTATGAAGTGTTTTATAGGTGTTTAAAATTTTTTTTAGAAACCTATGCAATTGTTATACTGCAAAATTTTTAGAAAATACTTGACTGACCTGTAATTTGCCAATATTAGCATAATTGATATGGTATGACTCTAAATAGTGCGTGAGATTAAACAAGACTGAATTTAGAGTCATATAGGATTAAATATTATAGAATAAGTATTAGTTAAATGAATAGGCATTGGAGAAATTTTAGGATAGGTGACCTAGCAGGAAGTGCACCACTTATTATCTTTCTTCGAAGAATCGGTAAGCGGTATTACATTTTATTGTATTAGAGAATAGGTTTAATGTTCCTAGGTAGTGTACATGAGTGCAACTGTCTAAGGCTATATTCCTCTAAATTGTCACACTGTACAAGGCTGAAAGGTAAGTTCTTTTGCAATAAAGACATGGCTGATTAGGTACTCAAAGGAAGGGCTATGGTAGTGGCTACATAGGACATTCAAAATCTTGAACAAGTTGAATTGCATAGAAGAGGAGCAAATGTAAGAGATTTTTGGTGGGGTTGAATGTATGAGTTGAGAATAGAGACAGCAAACCTTAGAGAGAGAAAGATTTTGTAGTACTGGTGGCAGCTGTATACAACATGCAAGAACTTATGCAAGAGAAGAGAGGGATAGTCTCTATCTTATCCTAGGGCCCTGTCTTAGTTAGGGTATTAAGGGTAAAGGCAAGCATAATCCCACAGATTGGTACAAGTCTCTGCAATTAAACCTTGATTACTTTTGTGAGCCTATAGTGCTTCTGGTATAGCAAGTGATAAAAAGGATAGCCCGATATGTAATAATTGCTAAAAAAGATGTCAAAGGTAATATGGATTGGTTAGGAGAGAAGTAAATCCTCTAGTGAGGCTTGAATATTGATTTTCTCCTAATATGGTTGATTTCTCATTCCATGAGTTAGTGTGATACTAGGAATGGATTGGCTAACTAAGTATAAAGAGATAATTTGGCTATAGCCATAAGAAATTGACCCTCTAAATGGCAGAGAGATAGAAAGTGACAATGGATTATGAGGGAAATCTTCTGAACTATCTTACCCCCGTTGTTAAAACACAAAAACTTCTCTAGAAAGGGTGTGAGGCATACTTAGCCTATGTTATGTAATAGGTAGTCTTTTGTAATAAGTTTCCACTAGGCTATCTTAATCATATGATTACTCTTACTTAATGAGATGGGTTATGAGCTTAAGGCTTTATATATGTGATTATTTGATAGTGACTTGAGGCCTATGTGGATCAACTAATAGAATGTTGATGTTTGGTTGATAGATAGGGGACAAAAAGTGTCTAGGTGATGGAATTTGAGATTATGAAGTGTTTTATCTGTGTTTAAATTTTTTTTAGAAACCTTTGCAGCTATTATGCTGATAGATTTTTAAAAAATACTTGACTAATCTATAATTAGCCAATATTGGCATAATTGATATGCTACAACCCTAAATAGTGTGTAAAATTAAATAGGACTGAATTTGGAGTCATATAGGATTAAATATTATAGAATAAGTATTAGTTAAATGAATATGCATTAGAGAAATTTTACAATAGGGGACCTAGCGGGAGGTGCATCGCTTATTGGCTTTCTTCAAAGATTCGGTAGGGGGTGTTACATTTTATTATATCAGAGCATAAGTTTAATGTTTTTAGGTATTGTACATGAGTGCAATTGTCTACGGCTATATTCCTCTAAACTATCGCACAGTACGAGGCTGATAGGTAAGTCCTTTTGCAATAAAGACATGGCTGATCAAGTACCCAAAGAAGGGACCGAGGTAGTGGCTACACAGGAAATTCAAAATCTTAAAGAAGTTCAATTGTATAGAAGAAGAGCAAAGGCAAGAGATTTTTGATAGGGTTGAATATATGAGTTGAGAATATAGATAGCAAACCTTAGAGAGAGAAAGATTTTATAGTATGGGTGGCAGCTGTATACAACATGGAAGAACTGATACAAGAGAAGGGAGGGATAGTCTCCATCTCATCCTAGGGCCTTGTCACAATTAAGGTTTTAGGGGTAAAGATAGGCATAGTGCCACAGATTGGTACAAGTCTCTACAATTAAACCACGATTGCTTTCGAGAGCCCATAGTGCTTCTAGTATAGCAGGTGATAGAAAGGAAACCACGATATGTAATACTTGCTAAAAGAGACGTCGAAGGTAATGTGGATTGGTTAGGAGAGGAGTAAATCCTCTAGTGAGGCTTGAATATTAATTTTCTCCTAATATGGTTAATCTACCATTCCATGAGTTAGTGTGATACAAGGAATGGATTGGCTAACTAAGTATCAAGCCATAATTTAGCTATAAGCATAAGAAATTGATGCTCCATATGGCAGAGGGATAGATAGTGATAATGGATTGTAAGGGAAATCTTCTAAATAATCTTACCCCTGCTATTAAAACACAAAAACTTCTCTAGAAAGGGTGTGAAGCATACTTAGCCTATGTTATGGACATGAATGTTCCCAACTCCTATCTAGCATATATCCCAATTATTTTTTAATTTCTTAATGTATTCCCTGATGAATTGCCAAGTCCATTATCTCAAAATGAAATTGACTTGGAATTTGAGACATATCTTAGTATAGCTCCAGTACGTATTGCTCATAATAGATGATCTTTTTAATCAGTTAAGGGGTGCAGGTGTTTGCAATGATTGATTTAATATTAGGGTATCATCAATGAGAATTAAGGATGTTGATATTCCTAAAACTGCTTTTAAAATTTGGTGTAGGTATTATAAATTCTTAGTGATGCCATTTGGGCTCCCCAATACACGAGCAACTTTTATAGACCTAATGAATTTTTTTCTTCAAACCTAATCTGGATTAGTTTGTGGTGTGCTCACAAATGATATTAAGGTGGATTCTAGAAATAAAGAAGAGCATGAATAGCATCTTATAGTTGTGTTGCAAACTCAGAGATAGAAATAGTGGTATGCCAAGCTCAATAAGTGTAAGTTTGGGTAAGTGAAGTTGCTTTTTAGGGCACATAGTTTCAACATATGGGATTAAAGTGACCCTAGTAAAGTAAAGGTAAGATAGAAATGTAATAGCTCATACTTCAAGATAGTTGAAGCCACATAAGAGGAATTGTCCTACTAATGACTCGGAGCTAGTTGCTATTGTTTTTGCTTGGAATATGGAGGAACTATCTATATAGAGAGAAATGCTATGCACATACAGATCATAAAAGTTTGAAATACCCCTTCACTCAGAAGGAGTTAAAATAGAGAAAAGGGGTGGTTAGAGCTAATAAAAGACTATACATGTCTGATTGATTACCACCTAGGGAAAGCCAATGTAGTGGTAGATGGTTTAAGTAGAAAGTTTAGGGTGACTTTGAAAGCTATGAATGCCCAGGGTGTAGTACACTTTAGAACATGTTTTATTGGTTGAGTTACAGGTGAAACTAGATTTTAGACAATAGATTAAGGAAAATCAAATAGAAGATGAACAATTGGTTCAAATGGTAAGTAAACTTAAAGAGGGGAAGGCCACAGGGTTTTGAGTTAATAGAAGATGAGTATCTATACTATTCGAACAGGATTTATATACCTAGTACAAATGACCTTAGGGTGTAGATACTAAAGGAAGCACATGAAGCTCCTTATTCTATGCATCCTAGGGGCATAAAAATGTACTTAGACTTGAAGCCTCTGTATGGGTGGCCTAGCATGAAAAGAAATGTGGTAGAGTAGGTTAAATGGTGTTTGACATTTCAGCAAGTGAAAATTGAACACTTGGGTCTTTCTAGACTATTGCATTTTATAGAAATACTAGAATGGAAATAGAAAAAAAGTAATCATGGAATTTTGTGATAGGTTTATCTATGACCAGAGGTAAATGTGATGCTGTATGGGTGATTGTTGATAAACTAACAAAGATAGCTCACTTTATCCTAGTTAGAAGGGATTATTCATTAGGAAAGCTAGCTAGACTGGTTTTTGATGAGACAATTAGATTACAGAAATTCTCATTTTACTTCCAGATTTTGGAAGCGACTACAAAAATCATTAGGCATTAGACTAGCCTATAGTACATCTCTTTATCCTTAGACTAATAAGCTAGAAGGATCTAGGTGATAAAATTTGAAATTATGAAGTGTTTTATAGGTGTTTAAATTTTAGCTAAAGGCCTAGGCAGTTGTTATGCTACTGAATTTTTAGAAAATGCCTAACCGACCGGTAATTGGCCAATATTGGCAAAATTGATATGGTCTGACCCTAAATTGTGTGTAAGATTAAATAGAACTAAATTTGGAGTCATATAGGATTAAATATTACAAAATAAGTAAAAGTTAAATGCATAGGCATGAGAGAAATTTGAGGATGGGTGACCTAGCGAGTAATGCACTGTTTATAGGGTTTCTTTAAAGATTTGGTAAGGATTGTTGCATTTTGTGGCATCAGAGCATAGGTTTAATGTTCATAGGTAGTGTACATGAGTGCAACTATCTAAGGTTATATTCCTCTAAACTGTCGACTGCATGAGGTTGATAGGTAAGTCCTTTTGCGATAAAGACATGGTTGATCAGGTACTTGAAGGAGAGGCCAAAGTAGTGGCTAGTTTTGTAATAATAACTATTTACGGAATAGGCAAGGCAATAGTACCTGATTAGTGATGCTACACAGTAGCTATAGCCATAAGAGCCTAACTAACAGCAAGTAGAATTACGTCTTGTTCTAGTACAATAAGAAGTTGTCTTGCTCAGGCATACTACCATTGTTGCTAATCCACCTCCACCATTAGCATCCTTACAGAAGAATCTATTTAGAGAGGCTAAAAAATTAGGAGTTGCTAAATACCTATGAAGGAAAGAGGTTGGTGTTGCTATAATTGAGTACTAGCTAGATAGGACATTCAAAATCTTAAACTAGTTGAATTGTATAGAAGAGGAGCAAATGTAAGAGATTTCTAATAGGGTTGAATGTATGAGTTAAGAATACAGATAGTAAATCATAGAGAGAGAAAGATTTTGTAGTGTATGTGGCAGCTGCATATGACATGGAAGAACTGACGCAAAAGAAGAGAGGGATAGTCTCCATCTCAGCCTAGAGCCCAGTCTCAGTTAGGGTATTAAGGGTAAAGATAGACACAGTCCCATAGATTGGTATAAGTTTCTACAAGTAAGCCTTGATTGCTTTTGCAATCCTATAGTGCTTATGGTATAGCAAGAGATAGAAAGGGACCCCTGATATGTAATACTTACAAAAAGAGATGTTGGAGGTAACGTGGATTGGTTAAAAGAGGAGAAATTCCTCTAGTGATGCATGGATATTAATTTTCTTCTAATCTAGTTAATCTACCATTCCATAAGTTTGTGTGATGCTAGGAATGGATTGGCTAACTAAGTATCAAGCCATAATTTGGCTATAGCCATAAGAAATTGACCCTCCAGATGGCAGAGGTATAGACAGTGATAGGGGATGGTAAGGGAAATCTTCTAAATAATCTTACCCCAGCTGTTAAAACACAAAAACTTCTCTGGAAAGGGTTTGAGGCATACTTAGCATATGTTATGGACATGAATGTTTCCAACTCTGATCTGGCATATATCCCAATTGTTTTTGAATTTCTTAATGTATTCCCTGATGAATTACCAGGTCCACTATCTCAAAAAGAAATTGACTTGGAATTTGAGACATATCTTGGTATAGCTTCA
>CANXYI011607830.1:0-14000 GCA_948208565.1 Hura crepitans
GAATTTTGTATGGACATAATGGTGATAATGAGGAAATGAAAGATATGAATGTGATTATGTGACAAGTAATAAGAACATGTAATATAAAATGTTGAAGCCGATATATGTTAGACAACTTACCGGATAGGTTGACTAGTCAACTAGGGAATTAGCAGCTGATAGATATTTGGTATCATATTTATGTGGGTGTAGCCTAGGTCTATTTAGGCTACCGCACATACACATATCATACGTTGACATAATCTATTACATATATTGACATGTTATGATTATTTAGTAGGTGCATCCATAAGAAGGTCTATCAAAACCACTACACATATAATCATGTGGGTGCAACAACAGTAGAGGTTCATCAAGATCACTGCACAATTATGATAATTTGTTATGTTAGTGCAACAACCATTAGGTCCAAAATGGGGGTCACTGCACACTACAATCCCAATATCCAGTATTAAATTCATGTCTGTCAGATATGGGCTAATCAGTAAGTTAAGTAACTGGTTAATAATGATATTGAAATTGTGTACATTAAAAGATGAATAAAGTATTGATATACGTAAAATGAGTTGGCATGTAATATGATTGGAATTTGGTATTGTGTTAAGCATATATAGGAAAATAATGTGCATCATAATGAGTGTGCAATTGGTATGTCATAACTGCATGATATTGTATGGTAAATAAGTATTTGTGTGTATGTGTGTGTAATTATATTTTATTAAATACACCACTAAGCTTTATGCTTAGCACATCATGTTTTTGATGTGTAGGTAGTAGATAGACAACCTCAACAACAGCAGTGTGGTCCAAATGAGATTTTTATCTAGTGTTTTTGGTATATTTTGGATATATAGTGTGATGTAATATTATAAGTAATCAGTGTGCATATGTAAGCACGTTAGGACTAGATGTTTTATAATATAGTACGTTGGGATGTAAACATATTATACAGGTTATGTTTTCATGGTTTGCATGTGTGTGGATGAGATTGTATGATATGATATGTTTGCTTAGGAGATTGTGTTGAGATGAGGACTAGAAGGGTCTAAGTGGTTGATGGATCATTGAGATATTATAAAAGTATTATTTTCTACAAGTTTTAGTTTGGGATATGTCTATATATAGCAATTATGCCATCAAAAATTTGTTAGAATGAGATAGTTAAGATGATATGTATGTTATTCATATAAAAGGGTTTTAAGAAGATAATGATAAATATAATATAAGTTGGTTTTCGTGTCATCTTTTATTCAGCCTAGTAACGGTTTGGGTAGAAGGTGTCACAATGTGGCATCCCTTCTTCAGATCTGCTTACTAGGTTGAGGGAGGGGTGTTACAATAAATTTGATTAGATGTTTTTTTAATTGATTGAGCATCTTTCATTAAATAAACGCTTAATTTGATCAAAATTGAAATTAAAAATAACTCTATATAAAAAAATTCTTAGTGTAAGGGTGAATATAGCAAAATTAAAATGTTTTTTTACTATTAAAAAATGGAAATACACATTTTCTTTTTGCCCTTAAATCTTACAAAATGAAATGATCTTGTTCCCAAATATTTTTTAGATGAATATTATACTTATGAGTATTGTTAAATATTTTCTCTCTTTTACTTTCTACATAGTTTATAGAATAAAACACCTATAAATTTGAATTTAAAGGAAAACATTTTAACTTATTTGGAGATATAACATTTAAAGAATGAAAAAGAGAAAGAATGCAATAAAGAAAAGGCTAAAATAGTTGTCTTACTCTTAAGTTCATCAAAATAATACAAAAAACACTTTTTATAATAACACTAACCACATTCACTTAAAAACATAATAGAAATAAAATTACTTTATTTTAAAAAATATAAAGATAAAATGATAGTCATGCCAATTTTTTATTAATTGCCATAATATCCATTTAGCATGTAGATCTTCTATCCTAAAAAGAACATTCAAACACTCTAAAAAATAATTTTGGCATAAAAAATTACAAAACAAACAACATTATTTTGTAAATTAGGAATATAAAAAAAAAGTTTATCCATTAAAAAAAAGAAAGAAAGAATTTCAAGTATTTCTATGAATGCTACAATAGATTTATTAAAGAAAAAAATTGAAGATTGGATTGCTTAGTTGATGAGTTTGGATTTATTCTGATTATTTAAATAACAACAATAAAGTTGTTTGAATTTATTAAAGAAAGCTGTTTGAGTTTGGATTTATTAAAGAAAACCTCAAGTATTTGTTGATTACATATTGAGATTTGGAAACAAAGTTCTTGGTATACCTACCTCATTATGCCTTTATATGGTTTTTGTTAATTGAACATTAAACTTACTACTGCTTTTTCATTATCCCTCAAGATCTAATCAATTTTAAGGTTTACATATATATTAATAAATATATATGTAATTAAAAGGTAAATCCATTTTTGAGTTGTTTGAATTTTTACTTTTTTATATTAAGTTCTTTTACTATAAATTTTTTAATTTTTAATTTTTAATTTTGAATAGATTAACTACTTCATTAATGAGATCTTTAGAGATTGACAGGGGCTTAATTACATAAAAAGTCACTGAACTTATATGCTAGTAACTAAAAAGTGACAAAAAGAAAGTTTTATAAGGAGAAAATACTTGAACTACTATATGAATTTCAAAAAAAATCATTATGATCAGAATCTTATTTTTCAGTCATCGAAAATATGAGATGTCATGACATGTAAGCTTAGAAGGTGAGAAAGAATCCATGTCAGCATCCCACGTTAGCCTATGGAGTTGAAGACGCCATATCACATGCCATGTGTCACGTATGCATGAAGAAGGTAAATTACCATTTGCCATGTGTTGCACATGCGGTGGGCACTCTCTAATGATGTGTCCATCTTACATGGCATCTTCAACTCCACATGGTGATGTGTCATGCTGACGTGGAGTCATTCTCACCTTTTAAGCTTATGTGTCATGACAAGTCACTTTTTTTATAGCTAAAAGATAAAATTCCGACCATAATAATTTTTGCAAAATTTATATAGTAGTTCAGGTATTTTCTCATTACATTGTGACTTTCTAGTTACTAGCATATAAGTTTAGTGATCTTCTATGTAATTAACATGATTGATAGGACTAAAATTTATGCATAAGTAGTTAAACTCACGTGAGGTGGGTCTCACTTTGACACATATCATAAAAATAATTAAAAATATCATATATTAAAAAAATGAAACCCTAGTTTTTTTTAAACCATTCTCTCTTTCCCCTCTTTCACTTTCCTCATTTTACTTTCTTCTTGGCCTTTTTTTTAAATAAAAGTTTCTTCATGCCATTTTTTAGATTGAAGAATTTCATCTTGATGCTTAATTCAACCAATATCTAGTATTTGAATTTTGAGAAAACGAAAACAAGTTGAATAAATTGAAAACTAAAGTTCCATTAAAATTAACCCATAACATTGGAATTGAGTTACCATTATTTAAAGTTCAACAGACATATAGCTTATATTTTTTCTCCCTTTTTTTCCTTTTTTATCAATTTTATAAAATGAAAATCAAGAGATAGTCAATAAATAAAATTTTATTTAGAATGAATAAATACCTAAGTTGAACTTGAAAATTGTAAAAAAATAAAAAATTTAACAAAGAACGGCAATAATGCAAAATAATCATCTTTTCAATTATCTAATCAAAGGGATGAACAAAAATAAAGAATGAAAAGTAACTACCAATCTTTATGATTTAAGAAAAGTACAAGAAGATTTCTTATATACATAAACACTCCTATTAAAAAGGAAAAAGCTAACTAATTACAATAAAATGAAAAAATGAATTAACTAATTACCTAACTAATACAATAATTGCTTAATAGTGATTAATGATAAGTAAAAATATTTAATCACCACATAAAACTTTTATACATACCCCCTTTAAATTCAAACTTAGTGAATGTCACAAAAGACCAACTTGGACTTTAACTTGGAAAATTTGGAAACAAGAGCTTTTGTTTACAAACATCCTACTTGAGAAAAAGATTAAAGATGTAAAGTGGAAATGAATCCCACTTTCACTTTGTTCCTTACCATATGACAATCTATATCCAAGTGTTTTGTCCTTTTATAAATAGTAAATTAGATGCAACATATAAGGTTGTTTTATTGTCACATCTTAAGGATATAGATAGATGAATTAAAAGCTGTAAGCTTTAGAGTAGGTACAAAAATTATCCTAAGACTTTAGTAAGTATCATTGTCATTATTCTATATTAAGCCTTAATTAAAGATCAGGATATTGTTAGATGTTTCTTAGTCCTTTAAGACATGGAAGAGATCCTAAATGAATGTAATAACTTGTCAAGGAATTTCTTCTATTAGCACAAGATGCCCAATCTGTATCACACTATATAATTAGCTTTATTTCATTTTAAGCAGGAAAATGAAGTCCAAGTAAGGGACATTCATTTAAGTATCTTAATACATGTAAGCCTATCTTCATATGAGGTGCTTCTAGACTTTGTACAAATTGACTAAGTTATTGTACATAATATATAAGATTAGGTCCTGAGAAACCTAGGTATAAAAATCTTTCTGTTAATCCTTTATACAATTCTAGATTAGGAATAGAGTCCCTTACATTAGCTGATGACTTAAACTCCCTTAGGAAAAGGTGCATTAGTAGGTTTGGCCTTAAGAAGTCTTTCATTTTTTAGCAAATCCAAGATGGATTTTCTTTCATATACAAAGATACCTTTAATAAATCTAGCCATCTCAAGACTTATAAAGTATTCACCTTGGTCTTTTATAGTAAATTTATGATCCAAGAACTTCTTACTTTAGTTATTTCTCTATCAAAGTTCCTTGTAATTAAGAGACCATCATATTCAAGTAATGCCAAAAAAATAGTATCTTTTTATAGCATAAATAGGTAGGGATCATAAGCAAATAGTTCAAATTCAGTCTACTCTAAACCTTGTCATACCCTTTTAGAGGCATAATTTGTATCTCCCTATCTAGAGAAACATGTGGAAAAAAATTATTAATATTCAACTATTGTAGAGACCAATTTTTAAAAGCAACAAATGCTAAAAAAATACTTATGATTAATACCTTTACACATGAGAAAAACTATCATGATAACTAATTCCAAGGACCTAATTATATCTTTTTGCAACTAGCCTAACCTTGTGCCTATCATTTAAGCCATTTAGCTTAATTTCAAATTGTATACCCATTTAAAGCTTATGGCTTTCTTCTTTAGAGGTAATTCAACCAAACACCAAGTTTATTTCTTTGCTAATGTGGCTAGTTCATCTTACATGGCTCAAATCTATGCTAGTTAATCTTTTGCTTCATGTATGACTGAGGTTTATATAGTTTAAAACTATTGGCTAAAAAGGCCATATATGGAAATGTAATATTAGTGTACAAATGAAGTGATAAGTAGGAAGAGTATGTGAATTGGAATTGGGTAAGTTGGATTAGTTTGAAGAAAATTCTTGTAATCATCAAAAGAATTAGTAATAAAATCTAACATCTAATATAGAGGTTTTTGAATTTTGTTACTAATTCTTAATAAAAGTTATAATATGGATTGATCGGCATCTAGATGTGCAAAATATTATGCCAAGTCTATCAGAATACATGAAGGGCTAAGCTCTAAACTTGGTGTATTAGTGCAAATAAATGATAAGAATATTAATTTATTTTGCATTTATGTATCATTACTCATATTAGTATATTGTTGAAGTAGGGAGACATGGAATGGGAGTGGAAGAATAAGATGTTGAAAAAGAAGAATAAAAGAAGAAATGTTCATGGAAAACAACATAAAAAAACCTTTCAACTCATCTAACTAGTCATATGTCCTAGGGAAATGCATTTGTTGCCTTTATGTGCAAACTTAACTCTTTGCAACTTTATATCTATTACTAAACACAAATAGCCAAAAATCTTAAGATTATGATATTTGGGTTTTTCAAAGAATAACAATTTACATGAAGAATCTATCAATCAAATAAGTAGCATATAAAACTAATTATTTCTAAAATTTTCACAATAAAAAAGCTTAGAATATCAATGATCTAACAATTTGTATAATATGCATGTGTTTCCTTTCCACTCTTAACAAGTATGTAAATAGGACCTTTGATGAATTATTCCATTTATGGTAAATAAATTTACAATTTTAACCCAACAAATTCAAATATATTATTAATCCTAATGGTATTAACAATTTCATTAAACTACATTTTCACAATTTATAAAAATTTTTATAACTTAGTTTCAAATAAGTGCAAGTATTTCTGCTACATTCTTCATCAATAATTAAGAAGTATTTGGCACTAATTAATGAGCTTCAATGATTAGGCCCTACACATCCAAATGAATAATCTCAAACAATGTTAGACTATGATTATCCCACAAAGTAAAAGGCAATTTAGTTTGTTTTAGTTGTGCACATACATCACAAATAGAATCAAAAGACTTAGGAAACTTAAATGCGAAACTCAAGTGTTTTATTACAATCAAAAAAGGATGGCCTAGTCTTGTGCTAAGTTAGCTTATCAGTTTCAAAGATATTATTTATCTTAAAATCCTTAAACATATGAATCATAGTACCCCTTACAATATTCGAGTAATATTCAATAGTATCATCTTCAAAAAAGTGTGAATAATAATATAAAGGTCCTCTTGCCTTTCCAATTACCAAGGTTGACTCAATCTTTTGGTTATATAATTTATAGAAGTTTAGATGGAGAATAAAGATCATTAAGCTATTCTTGGTTATCTTACTAACTGAAAGTAGGTTATGTTTAAAGAATGGCATGTAAAAGACATTTTTAGCAATAAGAATTATGCAATATTTTTAAAACTAGACCAAACAATGAACTAGACTAACAACTGGGTCATGTTTTGACCAATTCATTTAGGTTCGACTAGATTAGATCAAATTTTTTTAATTAAAATAAAATTATTTATAAAGATTAACAATATAATATAACAATACCATATTAAATAAATTGTATAAGAATATTAAAATGGATAAATGGTTGAGATATATAAAAATAAATTTAATAATAATAAAATTACTATTAAAAAGATAAATAAATGGTTTAATAACTTGTGAAAAGCATGAAAAAGAAGGCGCAGAGATTTGAACCCACACATTTTAAGCAGTGTTAATGCACTTTCCATCTAGCCAAATTAGGTTTTTAGTAAGTTTTGTTCAAAAATTTTATATTTCTAATATTTAAATTTTTTATATTAAATTGAATCAAACCAACTATTGATTCACAATTGAATTGGTCCAACCTACCGATCTGATTTTAATAACATTAGAATTATGAATTGTTATGTTTCTAACATACTGGTAGTTTTGATGAGCTACAGGTAAGTGTATGAGGATGGGTTCTATCATAGGGTTTAAGGAATGAAACAATTTTGCATCTACACATGTATGATTACTTGCTCTAATGTTTGTTATCCAACAAGTATTAGAAGAAATAGTACATGCAAAATTTGAGAAATCTTAGACAAAATTCACTGGATCTAGTCATACTCTATTTGCTTTTTTAGAGCTATGATAATTTTTGCTAAATCAGGTCCTTCATTTCTTGCATCATTTTCTTTGTCTTCCGTCCCATTATTTTCCTGTAAAAGACTATTAGCTATGTTAGCCTTATAGCTATATTTGTCTTCTTCCTTTTTTTTTCTTCAATTCTATATAAAAGTTTGGAACTCTATGTAATTTAAAGCAAGTTTCATTTGTATGTTAATCTCCCTTGTAATATGAGTAACATTTGTCCTTTTTTTAGTAAAATCCCTTTTGTTAAAGCCTTGCTTTGTATTTCCAGCAACTTTAGCCATCGTAGCACTAGCTTTAATACTATTAGAGATTGAGGAATTGATTTCTCTATTATTTTTCTACATTTAATGCTATGGGATACAATTTGTTTATGTCTAGCAACACCTCATACCTCAGCATTTGGTTCTTCACATGATCATAAGTCTCATTTAAATCCATTAGAAATTGTAACAATATATTTTCTTCATTTGTCTTGTTAACTTCTTTATTGCACTATAAGTGCATCCATAAGTATAATAAGGCAATGAAATCACACAATGTAATTCATCTCACAACTTGTTCAATTTAGTGAATTACATGGATGTACTATCACTAACTTAGGAGATCAATACATGTTGTCTTCTAATTTAATATCTTAATAGACCATTTGCTATTCTAAATCAATGCTTAAGCTTATCCCATAGTTCTTTTATTGTTTTAGCACAAATAAAGGGCACATATAGCTCCTTCGATAATGAGCTTAAGATCTAAGAGACAACTATAATGTTAATAGCACACCAATCTTTAAATTTATCTGAGATTCATTAGGCTGCTTAATTTTCCCATTAATAAACCTAATTTATGTTTAACTATCAATCAATCTTCATATATTTGCTTTAGGTTAAATAATTTTTTCAGTAAAAAGAGTAAAAACAATGGAAACTTCTAGATTATCAAATCCTTGAATCATAATGGAATCATTTTTCCTCTAATTATGCACCATTTCACATTCAGCAAAACATAGATCTTGATATATATACAAGTAACAATAGATCAAAGTAAAAATAGGAAAACAAATATTGATCTTGACAATAGTTAACTGATTACATGAGATTGGAACATGTAAGATCAAAATTGATGAATTGATAACAATTTTCTCATTGCTACCATAAATAAAAATAAAGAGTGAAAAATTACTACCAATCTCAATTACTCAAGGATGATTTTTGAAGAGTTCTTATACTTAGAACCATTGTTATTAAAAGGGAAAGTGCTAGCTAACCAACATAAAACAACAAAACTAATTAACTAATTACCTATGTAATACAATTACTACTTAATAGTGATTAATAGTAAGTAAAAATATTTAACCACTATATTTAACTTTATTAAGGGAAAGGCAAAAGGAAAAATAAGGGTAAAAAGTAAGAGTAAGAGAAAGAAATTAGTCAAACCACTATTTTTAGACTTCCTCAATGAAGTAAAGAGTGATCTTACTCTACTCTTTTCAATATACATTATGATTCAATATAAAAAATGGCAAGAATAAAGTAAAATAAGGAAAGTAAAATAAGGAGAGTAATGGAGAGAGATTAGAAGAAGAGAAAGAAAACACATCATTTGGCATATATGATTCTTTTTTATTTTTCATGGCATGTGTCTAATTAAACTTATCTTATGTAAGATTAACAAAATGTGTAGCAAACTCTTATCAATCCCATTAAATAAGGTTTAAATATGATTAAAATTAAAAAGAAAAGAATTCAATATTACAATTTTATAGTGTATAAACTCAATATAATACAAATTAAAATTTAAAGACCTAAGAATGGAATTCACCTAATTAAAAATATTCACTTTTATCTTGTGGTTTGTTTTTTTGGATATTTAGTTGCCACTATAAAAGGCAAGTAATTCATTGCTTAATTTGTTAATCATTTAATTGCTATGAATATATTTCATAATCTATTTAAGAAATGAGGAAAAACTCAATATAAAGGAACTTTGATACACGTGTGTGATATAAATAATTTGCTATTTAGTTATAAAAGACAACTGAATTTGATGAAAACAAATTCATAACTAAGTTTGCTAAAAAATAATCAAAGCTATAAAAAAAATCCATTAAAGTTATTAAAACTTATTAAACTTAATAATTTGTTTTAAATAAATAGTTTTTTTAACATTATATATGATTATTATAGGTTGATGTTATGAGATATAACTTATTCTATACAATTATTATATCCTTTCTATATACATGCAAAATAAGTAATGAATTTATTTATAAAGTGTTTAACTATATGTAAAATATGTTTGCATATATGACAACTTACAATTAGATTGGCTAGTAAATTTTTTACGTACCTCAATCATATAACTATTGCTTTATAAATAATTTAGATACTTTTTCGAATAAATTAATCACAAAAATCAAAATGTGATTTTGTTATTCTCATTTATGCCATATAGTTAGACAAAAAAACAATAATATGCATAAAAAATAAATATATTATCATAATTAAATAAATTAAGAAAGTATCTGCTTTCTTGTTTTTTTAAAAAATAAGATAATATTCTTTCATAATAAAGAAATTAATGCAAATCTATAATTATGTATGAAACCCAAATAACAATTTGAGTTTGATGATGATGATAATGTCCTTAGTGTTGATAGAGCAGAGAAACCCATAACCATAGTTATTATTTTTGACACGAAGAGTTGTACATCCTTTTTCATTAAATCTAACTTAACAACTATTAAAATAAATATTTCCATCTGGATGTAAATTAGTAATCTATCATCCATACTATGGCTAACAAATCTTATAATAAATAAGGACAAAAACATCTAAATTTTATTATGAAGAGCATACTAAATCATAAAAAAAATAAATATATTAACAAAAAAAAGCTAATAACACATTAAATCTAAAGTGAACAATGCAATATTTGAATTATTGAACATGAAATTAATTAGAAAGTGAAAATGAGAGGCTACTGTTAGCACTAGAAAGTTGATGACAGCCCAAAAAGTTTTTTCAAACGAGAAACACTAAAAAGAAAAGAGAAACCTAGTTTGAAAAAAGTGCATATTCTAGTCTAGATTTAACTAGCAAGTACATTTGCATTCAAATCAAGTTTATATTCAAAGTTGTGCACAAAACATAACAAAAGAAAACAACTGACAAATAGAATAACAACTCCCTTTACAAGCTTTATGTTCAATTAAGAGAAAGATAACTAATCTTTTTGCCAAGTAACTTATTAGTTAAATAATAGCCTAATCAACATATTGGCTATTACTAGTAACAAACTAGCTTCTACTAGTTTCTTAGCTCAAATCAGTATATACAGTTATGCATTGTATTTTTTTATTCAATCAATGAGAAAAGTAGTTCATCACAAATATTTTTCCTCCATCTCAATATGGTATTAGAGCATAATACCTTCCTCTGCTCATTTCAGGCTAAGATTTATTTTTTCTCGAGAAAATTATCAACTACTTTATTAGATTTTTGGTTTGCTTGAGTTACTTTCTAATCAACTGAATAGATCTACTTGGTAATTTCGAGTAAATGCTCTTTATCTATAATTTTTTTCTCTTTAAGTTTCTTTTTTTTATCATGTTTGGCATGTGTTTCATTCGATAAATTCATAACACGAACACACAAGATTATTCACTTGTAAATTTTTTCTACTCACATCAAAATAAAAATTCAATTACGGTTTTAGTTTCTCCTATCCTCAAAGGCAATATTACAACTCCTAGTCATGTCTAATGAGAATGGCTATTCTCTCAAAGTAAAAATTGTAGATTGTAGATGGGACTATTAAGCCACTGGTAATTTCATATCCAAACTTCTAAAATTGCAACATGGTAATATGATGGTGCTATCATGGTTGATCAAGTTAGTGTCACTTACCATTAGCCAAAGTGTGATTTGTCATGATATTGCCTTGGATGTCTAAATGGATCTGAAGAACCGATTGCACAAAGAAATTCCATTAGGATCTTCGATCTATAGCAAGAAACCCATTCTTTCACTCAAAGGAACATGTTAGTTTCCTATTATTTTACTGAATTAAAGGTCCTCTTGGATGAAATGATGAATTTAAGACCAGTGCAAAGTTATACATGTGTCCATGCTTGTAGATATGGAGCTTTGAACACTATCAACTTATCCTACCAATCAGATTCTCTAATCAAGTTCTTTCAAGGACTCAATGATATTTTTTCCATAGTAAGATCTCAAATCTTGCTTATGAATCCTCTTTTTTCAATCAATAAAGCATTCTCTCTGGTAATACAATTGGAAAGGTAGATGGCTATTTCAAGACAAATGGTATAAGGAATAGAGAACTTCATAATTACTTTGTTTATATCATGTACAACTTTAAATGTAAACTTGATTTGAACAAAAATACACTCATTGATATTTTTGCCTATAGAAAAATCATTGGTCAGCTATTGTATTTAGCAAAATCTAGACCTAATATAAGTTTTGTCATATAGTTGATTTCTCAAGCTCATAACATACCAAGTGCCATTTAATGGTAGTACAGAGTGTTTTGCTACATAAAAGGTTAGGAATTATTTTCCCCTTCTAATATTTCTTGGCAACTACAAAGTTTCTCAAATGCTAATTAAGCATCTTATCCTATCACTAGATAATATGTGATAGTAAATTGTGTCTTCTTAGGCCTTTCATTAGTTTTTTCAAAATCAAAAGGCAATAAATAATTTCTTATGATCCCTCAGAAAAATGTTGCTCTATTCTTTATTATAAGCAATCAGCAGTACATATTGTAGAGAATGTCACCTTTCATGAGAAAATGAAACATTCGAAATTGATTGCAATCTCATTTATTAGCAAGTGAAAAATGGTGTCAATAAATAAATTCCAATTACTTCTAGAAAGCAACTTGCTAACATGTTGACCAAATCACAACATTCTCTATTGTTTAATTCTTCACTTGGCAAGCTTAGAGTACCCAATTTACATGCTCTAGCTTGAATGTGAGTGAAGGTTATAGTCTAGATTCAATTAGCAAGTATATTTGCATTCAAATCAAGTTTAAATTCAAAGTTATGCATAAGAAGAAAAATTCACCTAACAAATAGACTAACAACACCCTTTGCTAGCATTACAATTCAATTAGGATAAAGACAACTAATCTTCCCCAAGTAACTTACTAATTAGAGAGTAGCCTAGTCAGCAAATTGGCAATTACTGGTAACTGACTATCTTCTAGTAGTTTTTTAGCTCATAGCAGTGTATATGTGTGTGTAAGCATTGTATTTCCTGATTTAGTTAATGAGAAAAGTAGTTTACCACGAATATTTTTTCTCAATTTCAATATAGCTAACTAAATTAATTCCTTGAAACTTTTTGGTTAAACATTAGCTTAACTTATTCTGCTTTTTAAATTAAATAGATCATGGAAACTAAGCAAGCTAATAGATATTCAACATACTATATAAAACATATAAATGAATTAGAATAATTGTAGACATTATAAAATCATTAAGTTAGAAAACTATCAAGAAAATAAAATCAATGTAAACATCTAGAGATTATTAGAAACTTCTGCAAAAATCTAAAATGAATAAAAGGTATAATATAGAAATTTTAAAAAAATATATTATATAAGAAAAAAAAAAGAAAATATAGAAAGATACTAAGTGCATAACATAGGCAAAGTAAAGTATAATAAGTTTCGATATGCAAAGCAAGAACATAAAATAAAAAAATTAGAAAATTAGAAAAAATTCAAAAAATAAAATTCCAAAATAAAAAAAAAGCTTAAAATGAGAAAGAAAATAAAAGTTCTTATTAATTAATGAAAAATACAAAATGGACTTTAAATGAAAAAATTTAATAGAAAAATGAAAAAATATAAGTAATTACAAAAATGTTGTAATTAAAATAAAGAAGGGAGAAAATATACATTAAAAGACTTATTATTGTGCCTTCTGAATGGTAAATAGTAGGTATATATAGGCAAAGAGAAGCCTATCAGATAGACTTTGAGTAGGATAAGAAGACTAGTAAATATAGTCTATCTATAAGTACTTATCCTATCTACAAGTAGTCATCCACTTATTGTGACATCGGCTACTAGATCTGAATGAGATATGGCACACAACCAAATCCACAATAATATGTAGTTTACTAAAAACTTTTTTCATTACATGAAAATCACAAAACCTTATAAATACATTTTTAACAAGAACCACTTAATAGGTTAAGTTATTCATGGTTCATTGTGTTGAAAATTTGGCAGCATAACGGTTGTAACAGTAACACAATTTTCACTGTGAATAGTAACTTACATAGGAAATACACTAATATACTCGGGCATCGTATCACAACTCGCCATGATCCTTCTAATCATCCATGACACACACAACATCCATCCTAACTCAAATTATTTACATATAATATCAAT
>CANXYI011608048.1:0-17304 GCA_948208565.1 Hura crepitans
TGATATACCTATATAATTTCATGACATTAAAATGTAGCTACCTTTCTCATACCATACCAAAGTGCCATTACACTTCACGTAACTTTCACCTTCCAAATACACTATAGAGCCTTAACCTATCTTTCCACTACCACTCCAAAAGAGGTGTCTTTATCTTTATTCATAAGTAGCTCTATTATTAATTCAATTCATGTATATTTACCATATTAAATGCATCTATCTCAACTAGTTTATGCATTATCTTTAACCTAAAATTGTTAAAGTCACAAACATTTTTTCCCCTCTTTCTCACACATGCCAGCCCCAAGGTACGTCATCGAACATATATGTACACATCTCATACACTTATTTTTCCACCCTACATACGGGGACCTAAGGAAAATAGCCGTGATTTATTATTATTACTATTTTTTTCCCTTGATGTGAAATAACACAATTTAGATTTCCTTCATGGCCTAATAGCTTGGCATAATTCCAGCATACTACTACACTCAATCTACCATGCCACCTTTATAATGCACACTACATTGATTTTATGAGCATGTATCCATGCTCCCTTATGCAATGCATACCATCACCCTCTATAGCTGATTATTTTAGCCTCAAACACCAACACATGCACATAAATAGCCTCACCCATGCTCATGTGAACAGCCTACTATAATTCAATCCAATCCCACACAAGTAACCATTTTTAGAGCTTTAAGCAAATTTACCTTATACTTATCCCTATTACACTAAGAATTTGATTTTAAAATACTCAAAGAGGAGGGTAAGGCATGCCATGAATTAAGTAAATTCACTTGTTAAAAGTTCCAGCAGCCTTCCTTCCTCAATTCATCACCATGCCTTTCATGAAGTCTTCCCTTTAGCTACCCCTTGTATTTCTAACCTCAAAGACCACCAACGCACACAAAATTACCACTTGAAAATCTTGAATACAGAGGTAGTCTTAGGGAAGGAAAATTCTTAACTTAATGAACCATAAAAATTATAGAGTGAATAGAAGCACTCACACATTAAAGGCTTGATCACGTCACTTAAATTCCTCTTAGTTTTGAGTGGATTCTCTTCTTAATGGTAGAGAGGCTATGGTAGCTATGAAGTGAGGGTGATAAAGCTTTACATCTTAAGGAGGTGTAAGGAGAAATTTAGTGGAGAATTAGGAAAGAAAGGGTCTCTAAATGAGGGCTACTGCTGACCCCAACATGTGCAGCAAAAAAGGGAAGAGAGGTGAGAAAAAAATAAAATTTAGGGAGGTAGTGGTAGTTAGATATCCTCTATTAGACTTGGCCATGTGTCCCACCTATAGAGTGAGTGTTAAGATGCCTCAGTTCATGTTATGGGGTTCCCGAGCACCCCGAAATTTGAATTCCGAAACATAGGGGCTGCTAACTTCAGGGATTTTTAAAAAATCACATGGTTATCAAAAAAATATACCGTTTGTTCCTAAAATCATCATTTAACCCCAATTTCATGCTCACAAAATTTTGCAGCAAAATTCCATCATGAAGTACTTGAATTAAAAATCGAGCATTTTGCGGCAACTTGATTCACGATAGAACTTTGTGAATTTTTATATAGCCACTCGGACCTCTAAAAATTCTTGCATTTGTTTCTAAAATCCTAAAATATATTCAATTAGAGGTATGTAAGGTTTCACGGCCTAATTCCTTTGGGAACTAGGCTAGCAAAATTTTGGGAAAATCACAGTTTTGCTGAAATCCTGAAAAATCTCAAAAGGCATCAAAAAATTATGTTGTTTATTTTAAAATTTCTTATTTAATCCCAATTGCATACTCATAAATTTTTGTGGCCCAATTCCTTCGATAGGATAGTTTTTAGATTGCCTTAATTTGCTTGCCAACCTAAAAAATATGAGAATTTGCAAACGATCTCTGATTCTAAAAATTCCTTCACCATTGGACTTAGTGAAATTTTTAAGCTTTAGGGTCCACTATTTTTGGGTCCATATAGGCATATCTTGGGTTATCCCTAACCTAACTCAATTCGAGCCCACGACTTGCTAGCGCATAGCCCGAATTAATTTATTGGTTCTGTTAAAATTTTTTATTGAGGTTATTTTCACCTTTTTTCAAGCCTTTGAAGTTATTGGGAAGTGTACCCCTTTACAGGTATTGGGTACTATTCTCAAAGCCTTGGTGCACGAGCAATACACATAAAGTAATAGCTCAGTCAGCTTAGCAAAAAATTGATATTCGTGCATCACTGAAGGACACTTTCCTCTTCTAACCCATCTACACTACCCTCAATATCTCACTTGGCAAGCATCACATGTCGGGGACCTATTTCTATCACCTATTATGCTAGAAACATTATTAGCTTGAGAAAGCAATCAAGATTTACTTGTTAAGACTTGTACCAATCTATGAGACTATGCCTGCCTTTGTCCCTAATATCATGACTGAGGCTGGGGCCTAGGCTAAGGCAGAAACTGTCCATCTTTTCTCTTATATTAGTTTTTCCATACCATATGCAGTTGCTGCTAGCACTCTAAAATCTTTCTCTCTCTCTAGAGTTTACTATCTATATTCTTAACTCATACATTCAACCTCATCAGAAAATCTCTTACATTTTCTCTTCTTCTATACAATTCAACTGCTTTAAGATTTTGAATGTCCTATCTAGCCAGTACTCAATTCTAGCAGCATCAACCTCTTTCCTCCACAAGTAGTCAGTAGCTTTGAATTCTTCTAGCCTTTCTAAATAGATTCTTCTATAGGGGAGCTAATGGTGGAGGTGGATTAGTAGCAGTGACAATATGTTTAAGCATGACAACTTCTTATTGTACCAAAATAGGAGGTACTTTTACCTACTGTTAGCCAAGCACTTATGGCTATAGCTGCTATGTAACATCACTGGGGTGAGGTACTGATGCCTTGCCTACCCTTTGTACAAACATGGTTGCAAAACTAGCCAGTTCCTTGGTCCCTCCTTTAAGTAATTGATCAGCTATATCTTTATTACAAAAAGGACTTACCTATTAGCCTTATGCAGTGTGATAGTTTAAATGAATATAACCTTAGATAGTTGCACTTATGTACACTACCTAGGAACATTAAACCTATGCTCTGATACAATAAAATGTAACACCTCCTACTGAATTCCTAAAGAGATCTAATAAGCGGTGCACTTCCCACTGGATCACCCATTTTCCTATTTCTCCCATGTTTATTCATTTAACTTTTAATATATAATATTTAGTTCTATCTAACTCCAAATTCAACTTTGTTTGTTGTTATGTATTCCTTATGGTCATGCCATATTATTCATACCCATATTGGCCTATTCCAAGATAGACAATCACATATTCAAATATAGTATGATAATACACTGATTACCAAACACAAACCACACTATAAATAGAACCTTTCATATGGTACCTATTCCCCACCTATGGACATGAGCGTAAAATTGTACCTTAAATATAAAGCAACCTTATAACATGTCCTCTGAACTTACCTGCACATATTAAGAGGCTATTCACTGATATAGAAGACATGTGCATTGAAATAGGTATGATGAGTATATAATACTCAATGGTGAACTTGAGTATTTAAAACATGTTATATAAATCATCATGCATATCTTTGGTGATAAAGTTAATTTTTTATTCAGATTATTTTCCCAATAAGTAGAATACACTTGTCAAATAACCACATTACCCTTGTCTACCTTTATTTACTATCTATTCAAATAATATCTCAAAATACCATATCATATTAGTAGTTGCTCTTATCAATGATAATAGTACTTAATTAAAAACGTTAGACCAGTGTTTACACATTTCTACCAAATGACTAAAATACCCCTGTTCTTATCCATAACCATTTATAGTTTAGGTAGTCAATTAGAACTCAGCTATATTGTGAATCTAGACCATTTGTCGATATACCATTCAAGTTATTTAACTTATTAGGGTAAAAACTATTATGTACGCAAAATTACTAAAGTGCCCTTATATCGGTGTGTGTTATAAATCCTTCCCTTAATTATTACAACCCAAGCAAATCATGGTTTTAAATCCTTATTATAGATAGCATGTATAATCTTTACTAATTAAGCCAATACGTATTGCACATGAAAAATTACCAAAATGCCTTACATGTGTATGGTTTAATTATTCAGGTAATTGTGTCATATTATGCTTTATATCATATTCCAATATCACATGCAATTTATATTTTTCTTATTTGATTTATTTTAGCTAGCCCGTCTAATAAGATGACACTAATATCCATATTCTAGACCCTAATTGCTACACTAGCTTGATTAAATTATAGCACTCGAGGTGCAGATAATGAGGAATGGTTTGCCTAGTAGACTGGTCATTCTAATAGACTAGTAAAGTGGCCCTCCAAGACCTTAGTTGCTATACTAGCCTTATTTGAAGATTAGTGATGGCATAACTATGTCTGCCTAGCAGACTGGTCTATCCAACAGACTAGTATAGTGGCCCTCTAGGACTTATGTCATTGCACCAACAAAATTTAATTACTGGCATCAGGTGGCAAAGGTAGAAAGTTATCTATCCAACAAACTAGTACAGTGGCCCCAATGTGGACCTAGGCTGCTGTACCAGCCCTGTATGAAAAATAAACAATGTAGTAACTGCTAAAATCCCTAAGTTGACCGGTCAACCCATCCAGTAGGTATCCAACTAATAGGCCATGCAACTCAATTTATGATTATCTCTTTACTGATTGACCTCTTATAATATTAGTAAATGAATAATAAATAGATATGAATTTTATGGCATAGTTTAAATTTAGCTCAGTCTAGTATAGACACAATTAAGCTATAACAGGTAAATTCTTATTGAAATTTTTAAGTATTAAGATTGCCAAAATTCAAGGTACATTATGCTTGAATTTATTCCATAATTACTTCTCAAGATGTTATCATTTACTATTCAGTGGTATTTTTGATTCAGGTAATGTCAACTGGACAATTATAGGTCATTATAACAAGTTTTCAATAGACTTTTCTAAGTTCATTTCTCAGTCTATTTCTATATAATTTTCACCATTATTCACACAAGGTTTATAGGCCTTAAGCCATAACATCACTAGGCCATTTATAAGGCCAAAACATAGGCATCAAAGCCACATACCTAATCACACAATATAGCTTTGATATGCATAATTATAGACATATTACAAGCCACTATTCTAATCATTTACCAGTCAACTTCAAGTTTATTTTTGAGAATTTTTCTTGTCTATTTAAGACATATGCCAAGCATTCCTTTTACCTTACATATTTATTCAAATTTATACCTAAGTAATTATGGCACAAAAAGATTTGTTTACTCAAGTTTAAATACAAATACTCATAACCTTTTTAGTTACAATTTGGATACATTACTAGGTTACCTTTCATGCTCAATTTAAGCCATCTTTTAGGCCATTTTATTTAAGTTCAAGTCCAAGTATTATCTTTTTATTAAAGTACATTTTCATGCCACTTAAAAGAAGTTAAATCATAATACATGCCTTGGTCAAAGTTTATACCCATTTACTCATACATTAGGCAAGCTAATTACATGCCAAACTATCCTTAGATATATATTATAGGCCTGCTTAGACAACATCCAAATTTAACCATAAACATACATTTATGTAACATCACTAAATCAATACTTAAACTATCTCAAAATTCACATATACATATACATGCTTCAAAAGCCTTAACCATTATTCTATTCAATTACTCAAGCATTAAACATACACCTGCTATATGTCAATGTTCTTAGGTACACATACTCCTCATGCTTACCACACCATTTCCAAATCATACACATATAATTCCATTATATCTCAATACTAATAACAATTCAATTGCCTCTAGCACCATAAACATGCCATCCTATCCCCCCTTTAAACCTCTTGGTTACACACTAACTCTTGTTTACCATATATGGTTCAATTATTCAATCTATCACCTAATTAGCACTTATTATGATTACATCACTTAGGGATTCATTCAAGCTCATTTAGCCCACTATTCAGCATCCTAACAGCCTTATTCAAAGTCCTTTATCAGCTATACTTTCAAGGTAACATAAAGCAAATGGTCAAGATCTCATACCCTAGTAATGACAAGCACTCTAAGCCTTCAAACCTCAATTCCAGGCCCATGAAAGCTTTCTCCTCCCTTCTTCAAGCCATTTTGCTCCACAATTTCCATCAAAAACCATTTAAAATATTCTCACAGGTATTAAGCACCTTAAACACCCATTTTTAGCAAAGAAATCTCAAGGAAATCCCTTGGAAACTCACCCTGAAAGCTTGTTGCCTTTGCTAGAAAGCTGTCTAACCTTTACATATTATGTGATTTTTAATTAATTCTTGGAAGCTCCTTTTCCAAAAAATTCCTTTTCCCTAAAGTCTCTAACACATAAGGGTGAATTTAGTTTAGAAGAGTTTCCTAGAACAAAATGAAGAAGATGATGAAAATGCCCATTTTCCCTTTGACTGGCATCGGTTCCAGTAGGGAAAGGAAGAAAATTTTTTCTCTTTTATTCAGTGGAAATGTCCACTTGTCAAGTGGCTTTACCATTTGGCATGGGCCTTACACGCGCTGGCAATGTGTGGGTGGGCCCTATAACCACCTAAACTATCTTGAAACAACGTGATTTTGGCAAAACTTTAGAAATTCAACAAAAATTCACATAGACCTCAAAAAATTACACCGTTTATTTGAAAATTCATATTTTAATCCCCTCTATCTGCTCAAAAATTTTTGCAGCCAAATTCCATCAATAAGATAGTATTTAGGCCACCTCGATTTGTATGCCAACATTGAAAATTATGAGAATTTGTGAACGATCTTAAAATTCAAAATTTCTTTCACCAATGGACTCAGTGGAATCTTTAAGCTTTAGGGTCTAATATTTTTAGGTCCGTTCAGGCACATCCCGAGTTAATCTTAGTCTAAAAATTATTTATTAGACATAGGGGTAGCTTATAGTCCGAAATAAATTATTGGTTCGGCTAAATTTTTAAATTTGCCTTTTTCATCAGTTTAAAAGCCCCCTTGTAGTTTCATGACTAGTGCCACTACCTCGATTCTCATGCAAGTGACTTGGAATCCTAGGCACACTTCTCGGACCTAGTGGCACTATTCGCGAAATCTCGAAATGCAGGTGTTACGTGTGAAAATGGCAAGTAATGTGATATGTTATTATTATGCATAACCTTGATATTGTAATGCATGTTAATGATAAAAAGTAATGGTAAATGCATGATTATGATGCCGTATGAGTTTTATAGTCCTTACACTTAGGCAATGTGACCATTTAGTGTTTTGAAGCTTGTGTAAGCCTAAGTTGGCTATGCTGTGTTTTGTTTAACACATGCTACTTGGCATGGGAGTCTAGGCTTCGCAGATGTGTGAAACGACTAATGTTACTAGTTTATGTAATCGAGACACAAATAGTGTTGTGTATTTAAAATGGTTAAAATGAGATAATTGATGAGTTTAATAATGCCTATACAATTAGATAACCTAGTTTGGATAGGTTGATTGGTTAACTAGGATTAGCAGTTGCATTGTTTACCTTTAGGTAATAGGCCTACAAGCCATATGTATTCTTATGTTGACGGGCACCAGGCTTTCGGGCTATTGTTTTAGCACTACCTTATGCCAAGCCTATGGGCTAATGTGTTTATATCTATAGATACTAGTGCCTTCGGGTACATTATCGTACACCCCTCAAGTGTCAGCGCCTTTAGGTGTACCATTATCCATTATCTAGCCTTAGATAGTTATCTCTTTTACATGGGCCTAAATTAAACAAATAAATATAATAATAATGATAATTGTGGTTCATGTATAAGTTAAGCATAAATAATGTTAATTGTGACTTAAATGATGCATTATGCATGACATTGATGCTTTTAGCACAATCATGAATTTAACCCATTAATATGATATATGTGGTTTTATGTGGAATTTATATTCATATATTTGAGATATTAATGCATATAGGGTCTTGGAACCCGAATATGTGATTATGATGCATAGGTATGGTAACGGATCAAAATGCATGTTGCTACGCTTGTTAACATGTAAATTGAGCAAGTGTACGTTTTGAGTGATATAGGAGTATTTTATGCGTATAGTTGATTTTTATTCATGTTGAAAGCAATAATGATGTGATTATAGACATAGTTTAGTTTTCGTGTTTTTAAAGACAAGTATATGCTCAAATTGCATATTTATGTGATATTTACAATGTGTGCATATGTATGATAATAAATGATTCTTATGGCACATATTTTATAAATATATGCTTAAACTATCATATCTAGTTAAAGTGATTACACCATTAAGTGGAAGCATAATGCATTGCTTGTTTGTGATGCGTAGATAATAGAGCAACATATTAGAGTTAAAGCTTCTACCCCATAAGATAATGCGAAGATTGCCCTTCTTGGGGTACTTTTGGTCTCTTTTTGTAAAATGATGTTAATATAAATATAGCTAGTGTTGCTCTTGTGATTCTAGAGTGATTGGGCCTAATCTATAAACTTTGGCTTTGATTTTGTAACTAAAGTGATAGTATTGTAAAAGTTTTATTTTTCTTGCATGAATTGTGTGATAACACTGATGGTGCATGTGAGAATGCTGATTAAGTTGAGCCTGAGGCTCTGCATTTTTCTAAAAAAGTTTGGGAGGGTCATGAGGACCCATTTGATGTTGAGATGTGTTGCATTTTTTATACAAGTGTTTTTAACAGGTTTACTATTTGGGAAAATGTCCCAGTATAGGTGTTATGCTGCCGAATTTTTGACATGATGATTCCATTAGTTGCCTCGTAAAGAGTGCTAAATGATTTTTAATGTTTTATCACTCCAAAATGGAAGAAATTATTTTTTTAATAAAAATTTTTAAATAAATTAGGTTTTATAGGTAGCAAAAATAGATATCGGCATGCGATGGCGCTCCCTACTCGAGTCCAGTGAATGGATTGGGTAGAGGGTGCTACACTTAGTATAGTGCCATACTTAGGATAGATAGGCAACCTATCCCACATTAGAATAGAGGGAAGAAGGTAAAGGCCTTATAAGTAGGGCCTTGGTACCCCTAGTTAGCGCATTTTTAGGTGTTAAGGTATTGGATCCCATAAAAACTCTAAAGTTAAACATGTTTGGGCAAGAGTAGTACTAAGATGGGTGACCTCTTGGGAAGTCTTTATGCTACACCCTTTGCCTAAGGGATAAAGCCGTGAGGTGACTAGGTAAACCAACCTAAAGCAGACAATACTAACTAGGTGAGCTGAGCTGTTACATCACATTACACATTTCATGCTCAATATGCCATGCCATTCTCACACACACACCATGCTATAACATGCACATCATGCTTTCCTTACCCCACATACCTCTCTACCAAAGCTTATTAATGGCCATATACATGCGTTTGTTCACATTCAGTCATGCATACACATATAATGGTATCATTCAAGCATACATATATACACACACACACACATTACATATCATGCAACCTAAGCTTTGACATGCCTTACACATGCCTTGACCACACCATGAACACATCCCTACAAGCATTTTTCCATCAAATTCACCACATATACATACAATTTCACCTCTAACATACCATTTCCCATCTAACACCTCATGCTACCATGCCATACACACATCTTGCAACCCAAGGCACCTCATGGCACCTCTCGACCACTCATGGTAACACTACCAAACATTCCTTTTCTCACCATACACATATATATTCCATTAAATTCCATATCATACACACTAATAGCCACCAATTCCCTTCCTAAACTAAGCTATAGCATAACCTACACATATACATAACCTCTTGGCCAAAGTGAACCATCACCCTTGCATCAATTCCTTTCACCAATTCATCACTCAAATCATTCAAACCACACACAAATAACATTAATACAAGCTTAATTCCTTGGTATATATAATTTAGCCATACAAACCTTAAGTTTCATACTACAATTCTACCTAAATCATACCTAAATTAAGCATGGCATGCCTTATATGAATTAAATTCACATACCTTACTAACTTTTAAGTGCTTTTCTATAATTTTAGCTTGTCAATTCCTTTGTTGCACTCTACTATCACTTTGGTCTACATGCACACATATATGCCATAGAAAAATCCCTAAAAATTCTACAAGCCACTAAATCTTTTCTAAACACATAGGCCCTTGTAGAAGAATGAAATCCCCTTAGAAAAAATAAAAATGAAGAAAATGCACTTATAGTTAGAATTGATTTTTCAATCTCCCTTTATGTATACTTGATGGTTTTTTTAATATTTTTCTTGAATTATATAGGTGTCTATGATGTCTCAACCTTTTAAGGACTAATTATTACCTACTCAAATCAATTTTTGGTGACAATTTGAGGTTGAATTAAGCTTAGAAAGCCATGGAAATAGAGGAGAGAAAAAGAGAGAGAGAGGCATTAGGTGGAAGAGAAGGGAAATGGGGAGTAAAGTTGAGGTGGTGAGTGGTCTTTGCCATAAGGACGCTTTGGTGGCATGAAGGGGGTATTTATAACAGGCAGGGATAGCTCAGGTGGTGACATATGTCACTTGAGCTTTCTAAAAATGTTCAGTTTGGACTAAAACTTTGGGAAGTTTTAAAAATTCTCTTGCACCTCCAAAAATTGTTACATTAGTTTTAAAAATCCTCGATTGGGCCTATTTATAGCCTCACAAAAATCTTGGGTTAAAATTCCTTCAACAGGTCAGTTGACAAGTTTTTCAATTTACATGAAAATCCTAAAATTAAGGAAAAATAGTACACGACCTTAGAATTTAAAAATTCCTTCACCAATGGTCTCAGGGGAATTTTTAACCTTTAGGGTATGCTATTTTCAAGTATGTCCAAGCATATCCCGAGTCATTCTTGGCCTAAGTCATTTTGAGCCTACGACCCACTAGATTTTAACCTAAAATAATTTATTGTTCTGCTAAATCTTTAATTTATGCCATTTTCATCATTTTTAAGCCCTTTAAAGTTTCGTGACCAGTACACCCAGCCTCAAGCATCGTAAAGGTCACCTAGCACTCCAAACACACTTTTTAGGCCTTGGAGGTACTGTTTACGAAGCCTTAACTTATGGGCATTACAATGTATATATGTAAGAAATTATAAAATTAAGTGTTTGTATGAATGAGTAATTAAGTAAATTATAGTATATAATATATTTGATAATGGAGTTGAATATATATAAATGTATAATAATATAAGTGGAATATATGTATGTATATATATAATAATGGAATTAAGTTGTAACAACCGAAAACCTCAGTTTCATGAATAGTACCTCTCAAAGCATGAATAGTGTCTCCTAATTGATTGAGTCATACTAAAGTGGCTGAGGGGGAAGTACTACACATAGAACTAAGATGGGCAAAATAGTGCTAAAAATAAAGTTATTAGTACTAACCACTAAACGAATGAAATTTTTCATGTTAAGAATTAGTGCATAGTGGCTTGAGTTTGCATTAAGTTGTAAAATGGTTGGGATATACCTAAACTGACTTGGATAAAGGTAAAAAATTCCAAAGAGTCTAATGGTGGTGAATTAAAATTTTCTAAGATCAATTATTATTTTATATGAATTTCTTAAAAACTTGAGTGAATAATTAATTGAGTTCTATTTAGCTTCTAGACCTAAGATTTTAGGGATAAATTGAGAATTTCTATAATTTTTGGCATTGAAAAAAATGATTTTTGAGGCCTTGAACATTAAAATCACATTTTTAAAGCTTAAAACATAGACATGATTAATATGGACTGTCAGATCACCACATGGTGTGATTTAGGCTATCCAACCTATTAATAAAAAAAGGAGAGGCTATATATATGCCACAAGTATGAACCACCATCTTTCTCCCTTATTCTCAATAGAAGGCAAAGCCATCCTTTCTCCTTCCTACTTTACTTTTTTCTTCATAAAAACCCTAACTCAAGCCATATTCTCTAAGGTGATCCCTTTAATTTTATCTCCATATTCTAATAAACACTATTCTAGTGAAAAGAAATGCAAAGGAGTGCCTAATTTATGAGTTTTTAACACATGATAAAAAAAGTGCCAAGTTTTTATGTAAGTGGTTCTTTTTAGGGTTTCATATTTTTCTAAGGTAGCATTTAAGGTGTAGATGATATATATGTGGTTAGATTTTAATTTGGACATATGTAGAATTTATTATGATTTTTCTAAGGCAAAAACCTATTACATTTATAGAAAAAGAGAAGAATGTGTTAGAGAAAGAGAAGGACAAGGCTTGAGAGGTGCATTTGGAGTGCTTTAGAGCCCATTGCAAGTGAGTTTAATGAAACAAGTATTGTATGTTATTCCTTTCTATCATTAAAGTGTGTGTGTATATGTGCGAAATAGTTAAAATGTGTGTATATGTGTAATTGTGTATGGTAAAGGTGTGTATGAGATAAAGTGATAAAAGTGAGTGTTTATGCATAAAAAAAAGAATGAAAAATGGTGTGTATATATGTATGTGCATGAAGTGGCCGAATGGTGTGGCCATGGGGTGTGAGTGTGTGCATTGGTTGCTAATGGCATTGGGTGTGTAAATGGACTAATTATTAAGTCATTAGTATAATTGGATTGAGAAACTAATGATAAATAAGGTGCACGTGAGTTTTAGTGTGATGGCTAGATGGTATTCAATAGGATTATGTGTGTGTGTAAATGAGGTAATGGAAAGGCTAATGCATGAGTAATCATAAATGTGTGTGATGGATGAAATTGGAACAAAGAATTATTGATAACTGGAATATATATGCACTATGTTAAGATAGCCATATGGCAAAGTATGGAATTGATGTTATAAACACTTGACCTAATCATGTGTAACAAGCCACAAAGTTATAGTAATGTATGAGACCTACCATTGTAATATAATGTATGCAAATTAAATGAAGGGAATAATGAAATGAGATATTAAAGAAACATACTTCGAAATGCTATTGTAATGGCAAAATCAAAATGTGTGTACATGACTTCGCGTGTCATAAAATAAATGGTAAAATATGTAATGAAAATGACTGGATAGGTTGAACATTTAACTAGGGAGTTAATAGGTGCTAATGGTTATAGTTTGTAAGAATTATTGCTTGTTGTAAGGCAGGTGTAGCCACTGAGGTTCTAGATCTGAACCTTACACACCTTTGAATATTGGGAAATCTGCCAAGGCTGATCCTTGCTATCTTGACATGTGACATTAGGTGGTCCATGAGGGTTGATCCCTACTATCTAATGTCTTAGGATATTAGAAGGTCCATAAAGGCTAATCCCTACTATCCTAATGTTGGGAAGTCAATGAGGATTGTCCCTACTATTTTGATATTGGGAGGTTCCTAAGAATTATACCTACTATTGGATGAGTTAGGGTTGGTGTAGCTACCGAGGCCCATAATATGAGCCGTTGTACAGGTTTCAACCTCATTATTTAGTGTTAAAAGTATTGTCTTTCAAGTATAGGCCTTAGGAAAGAAAATTTATAAGGTAACATAATGTTATGAAAAGGGTTTTATGGTATGATTTGAATAGTAATGGAATAATGAAAGTATAAATTAAGTTAGCTTTATAATAACTTATAATATGATAAATAAGTCATAATGTTACATGTGCAAATTAAGTACATAAATGGTAGCATGAAATAATGGTAAGGTAATCATGTGTGATTGGAATGCTTTGCATAATGTATGATACATGTGTGCTATACAATTTATGATTCATTAAATTCACCACTAAGCATATGCTTAGCTTGTCAGCTTTTTCGAAGCATAGGTAGAAGATAGTAAATGCAAGTTTAGCCTCAGCATGTAGTATAGCAGCCAACCTACTCATATGGTATATCTTGGGTACTTTATATCTAGTCTTGTATAGGGGCACTCATGTATAGAGATAGGTTAGGGTTCAGATATGTATATAGACCCTATTTTGGTTTGTAAATATTATAAACATGCCTTATAATATTAATGACTATAAAATGTATGACTCACTTATGCTTGTGTGGATTGGATGATGTGATGAGTAAGATAATTGTGTGTGTTGCTATTGATATATGCAATATAGAGGATTAGAAAGATCCATTGTGATGTGATACTAATGAGGATATTCTAGAAGTGTATTTTTATAGGTTTAAATTTTTGGTTCCTCACTCAGATAGCTATTATGCTACTAGATTTTTGTCAAGGCATGGCCCATAACTGATTGGTTATAGTAAATGCTCATGCAAGTTAATAAAGCTTAATTTACATAATCAAAGGCATGATTTTAAGAAGATAATGAGATGGTAATGTGTTATCTCTTATTTTGGTCTAGAGGTGGATTAGGTAAGGGGTGTCACATTAGGTTGTATTAGATCGAGTTTAGGCATTCCTAGGTGTAGGATATATGAGTGCCATATGACTAGGGTTTTGTACTAGGTAAAGTTACACTACTTGAGACTGATGATTTTTCTTTTGTATTAAACCAAGATAAGTAAGCATACCCTACCAAGTGAAGGGGAGGAGTTGGCTAGTCACGCATTGATAACTATTCATTAGCCTACAAGTTCAGCAACCTCGATGCCTAATAATGCTACATGTCTAGCATAGGCATAAGCTCAATTGGCATTGCTATAATAGATTGTTGATTTGCTAAGATAGACTACTACTACAATTGCTCCACCACCACCACTACTAGCTTTAGCATAGCCTCTATAGCCTTAGGCACTATAAAAGACCTACTTATAAAAGGTGTGGTCAAGAAGATGAGGGCATTAGTTGATATAGCAAAGCCTGAGTATTGGTTGGAGTAGGTAGTCATGATTTTATAGTAGTTGTAGTGCACTCCATAAAAGAACCTAATATGTGCCACTTCTCTCTTACAAGAGGAAGCTTTTCAGTGGGGGAGACAATCATTGTACACATAATAGTATTATGACCAAAACGATTAGAAACTAAGATCTCATAATTAATTATTTTAGTTTTAAGGTTTCTTTTTGTTATAATGCAATACAAATATGTGAATGAGTATATCTAGGAACTATCAATGCATGCACAAAAGAATTAAAGAGAGAGAATATACCAACTATGACGTTTGGAGCATCCTTCTCCTCTTTAGCTTTAATAACATATGTATGAGCTAGAGAATGAGATTTTAACTTCTGTACTCTCTCAAATACAACCTTTTGAGAATCTTTCTTATTGTCTTGCTTTCTAAACTTGTTGCTAGAAGAAATAGTAGTTCTAGCCTCTCTTAGTTACCCACTAACATCTTGCATCTTAAGAAAATCATCGATCTTATGATCAAAAGATTTATATCTCAAACAAGCACATGATAACTTCTAGCAAATACTACCATGCATCTTACCACAATGCTCACATAGATGAGCTATATCACCTCTAGCAGTAAACCTTAGAGCACTAGTAAATAATGCCACTCTATGATTCCCCTTATTGCCATTCTTGTTCTTTCTAGTGGTACCTTATGCTTTCAGGCCTTTCTATTTCTTACTTTAGGTAATTGAACAACTACCTTATCTTTTTCCTTTATTGTTTAGTCCCTTATTCATTTTGTTTTAATCTTATACATTGATATCTTCTAGTTCAATAGCAATAAACACTAGCTAAGAGAAATCCTTGATCTTGCTAGTTGCCACATGAGATCTAATACTCTAGTTCAATGTATCTTGAAACTATTAACATTTTGTAGCTTTAGTTGGAAACATATCCTTATCATACTTAATCAACCCGAAAAACTCTTTCTCATACTCAGAGACTGAGAATTGACATTACTTAAGATACATAAACTCTCTATATCAAGTTTCTTTAAAAGTATCATTGATGTACCTCTTCTTGAACTCTACCTCAAAAAATTGCCATATAATAGCCTCAACAAGTTTCCCTCTAATTAGTGTCTTCCATAAATTATAGGCTTTTTCTGGAGGAGAGATTAAACACAGATTAAACTCTTTGAATATGAGCATTGTATCTACTCCAAAATCCTTATTGTGTTCTCTAACTAATATTCAGTTATGGCAAAATCTTCTTCTTTTAGGCCTTTAAACTCTTTAACTTTTGTTTTTTTTGAAGCCTTTCAACCACATTCCACCTCTTAGGCTCAAGTGGAGGCATAGGAGGTTATGATTATGGCATATTAGCTGTAGCTTGGCTTAATAGCTAGATAAGCTCGAGTAGCATCTCTTGTTAACCTTAAACTTGAGGTAAATGTTAAAAAGTAGTAGACTAGCCTATGTTACCCTTATTTAAAGGTGCATCACTTTTAGCCTCTTTATCCACTACTTGATAAGAGCTATGAGGAATGACTTACTATGTCAATGAAGAGCATTTTACATTAGAGTTCATAGCTATTCATGAAATACAATGCTTATGCACATCAATTCACACATATGCATCACATACATAATAGACTCAAGCATACATAAGCAAGAACTGCCTAAACTAGGCTCTTATACCACAAAATGTGATACCCCTTCTACTAACATTCAGAACCACCTTAATAGGCAATCTAAAGACACCAATAGAAGGAATGCCACAATATGTGCCTAAGGCACTAGAACAACTCATATACCATATCACTTGTAAAACATTCATATACACATACACATATGCATAACATTCACATCCATTTAAACAAAACCTTCAAAGATAATCTGTATAAAAGCAATTATATGTAAAATAATGTCTTAGGCCATCAAACTGACCAAAACCTTATTACATCACCAAAACTCCCATATAAACATGAGAAAACATATCTCTATACAAATCATTTAACAAATGAACAAATGAAAATATGAAAGAATTCTTATTGAAAACTATAATGGTATGATCAAAAGGCTCACTGCAGAACTTCATTTACTCATGCCTTGTCTATTGAACCAAGATGTTTAACCTATGCATGGACAAAACTAACACGGTAAGCAAAACTTTCATAATGGTATATAAACCAACAATAGTTACTGCTAAACACACATATAAAGATCATTTGCAAGAGCCCATATCCATAATCTTATATTCTTGTCTTATCTAAATATAACATAATCATTAGCTTAATCATGCATGTGCTTACCATGCTTACCTTTGGTAGATTACCAAACTACCATGTGCCCATGTTAGTTAATCATCCACATATATCATTATATCATATAGTTCATATATGTCATCAAATTTTAATTATGTGTTCTTATCATATGCTCAATGCTAATTACCATAAAATAATCGTATTTAGTTCATTTATTAGCCCAA
>CANXYI011608080.1:0-12797 GCA_948208565.1 Hura crepitans
CCTAAGCTACCTATATCAAAAATAAAAAAATGGAATTAGTGGGCTTCTGCTCACTTTTGATACTATTCACCCAAGTGTTGAATTTCCCAAAATTAAGCTCCTTTCTCCAATTTCTTAGTGGAATTAATGAGTATAGATGATGTAGGTTTTAATTTTATATATTCTTCATGAAATTTGAGAGGGAGAGAAGAGAGAAAAGCATGAAAATGGTGGGCTCTTTTAAGGTTATAACATTAAATTTAGGTGTTCAAGAGGATGAAGAAGACTTGTTCACATGTGTGGTGTATACACATGTGTAAATACTTAAGGTGGATGGGTTGGTTGCTTTAGATTTGGCCAAATGGCCACTAAATAATTTATGTGCATTTTAGGCCTATTTTTACTTCAAAAAATCATAAAATATTCTCTAAGTCTATAAAAATTTCCATTTTAATTTTAAAAATCTTCAATTAGCGGGACTAGGGCCCACATAAGAATTCAAGTCAAAATTCAACCATTGACTTTTTGACACTATTCATCGCTAGAATAAAATATTAAAAAAATATCTATTGATCTCAGAAAATTATAATTCCTCCTCCATCATACTCAGTGGAATTTTTGTGGTTCAAGGTATGGTATTTTTGAGACCATCTAGGCACATCCTAGAGCTATCCTAGCCCAACCTTGTTTTATCTCCTCATCCACTAGTTCTTGACCTAAAATGATTTTATTGTTCTACTAAATTTTTTAATTCATTTATTTTCCCTATTTTTATGCTCGTCAAAGTTTTATGAGCAATATGCAGTCATTAGACTAGAAATGATGACCCGCACCGCGATGAACATCACTCAGGCCTAGAAGGTATTGTTCATAAGACCTTTACTGTCAGGCATTACAATTCTTTCCCTTTTAAAAAATTTCATCCTTGAAATTACCTGAGGTAAAGAGGTGAGGATACTATTTCCACTTCTGCTCCTCACTTTCCCATGTTGCCTCTATCAGGTTATGGTGCCTCCATTGCACTTTCACAAGTGGGATCGTCTTGGTTCTCAGTTGCTTCACTTCCTTAGCTAGGATCTACACTGGTTCCTCTTCGTATGTCAAATTTGGTTGTATTTGTATTTCCTCAGTGGCTATCACATGTGATGGATTTGATCGATACTGCCTCAACATAGATATAAAGAACACATCATGTATCTGTTGTAACTCAAGTGGCAAAGCAAGTCGATAAGCTAATGGACCCACTCGCTCAGAAATCTCGTAGGGCCCAATGAATCTAGGACTAAGCTTACCCTTGCCAAATTAAAGTACTTTCTTCCATGGTGACACCTTTAAGAACACTCGATCCCCAACTGGATACTTAATGTCTCGTCTCTTTAAGTTTGCATAAGACTTTTGTCGATCTACTGCAACTTTCAACCTTTCTCTAATCACTTTAACTTTTTCCTCCACATCTCGAACTAAATCGGATCCAACAAACCTACTCTCTCCTACTTCACTCCAACAAAGAGGAGTCCTGCATCAGTAACCATACAATGCTTCATATGGTGCCATGCCTAAACTAGCCTAGTGGCTGTTGTTGTACGCAAACTCGGCTTGTGCCAAATACTGGTCCCAATTGCCTTTAAACTCGATGTCACAGCTTCGCAGCATATCCTCTAACACCTATATTACTCTTTCAAACTAACCATCTATCTAAGGATGGAACGTGTTACTGTATGTCAATCAAGTACCCAAGGCTTCCTGTAACTTCTTCCAAAACCTAGAAGTAAATCTTAAACCCCAATTTGATATTATGGCTACTGGCACTCCATGTAACCTCACGATCTTATCAATGTACAATCTAGCCAATCTCTCTAATGAGTAGTCCATCCAAATAGGTATAAAATGGGTTGTCTTCATCAGCCTATCCACAATCACCCAAATAGCAACACATCTGCTTTTGGTTATGGGCAATCCTATGACAAAATCCTTAGTGATCTTCTCCTATTTCCATTCTAGAATTGCAATTAGGTGTAGCAATCTAGAAAGAACCTAGTGTTCTGCTTTCACCTACTGACATGTCAAACAACGAGCCATGTACTTAGCTACTTCACATTTTATCCCTGGCAACCAATAATGAGGCTTCAACCCAAGGTACATCTTCGTGCTTCCTGGGTGCATAGAGTATGGAGCCTTGTGAGCTTCTCTCAAATTTGGAATCTCAACTCATCGACATCAGACACACACAGCCTATTCTAGTAGTATAGGCTTCCATCATCACTTAACTTGAAGCCTATAGCCTTCCCCTCTTTAACTTTACTCACAGTCTACACTAAGAGAGTATCTTTCATCTAAGTCTCCTTCACTTGCTAGTTAAAATTAGCCTTGACTTGTAATTCAGCTAACACTGCACCTTCTGGTGTATACTCCACTCTAGCATGCATCGACCTCAATGTAGCTATCATCTTCCTACTCAAAGCATTTGTAATCACATTCGACTTTCCTATATGATAGTCGATCAAGCAGTCATAGTCCTTGATCAACTTTATCCATCATCGCTATCTCAAGTTCAGTTCTTTCTGTGTAGGTAAATACTTTAAGCTCTTGTGATCTGTGTAAATGTAGCATCTCTCTCTGTATTGATAATGTCTCTACACCTTCAATGCAAAGACAATTGTTGCCAATTCTAAGTCATGTGTTGGGTAATTCCTTTCATGTGGCTTCAGCTATCGGGAGGCATACGCAATGACCTTTCCTTCTCGCATCAACATATAACCAAGTCCATTGTGTGATGCGTCACTATAGATTACAAACTCTTTATCCTATTCTAGTTGAGTCAGGATAAGAGCTTCTGTCAATATCCGTTTCAACCAATCAAAGCTGGCTTGACACTTGTCATCCCACTAAAACTTGACATCCTTTCTAATCAACCTTGTTAGTGGAGTAGCAATCATCGAGAACCCTTTTATGAATCTCCAGTAGTAACATACCAATCTTAGGAAGCTTCAGATCTCAGTCACATTCTTAGGAGGATTTCATTCCAATACTATTGTCACCTTACTCAGGTCTACCCTAGTACCTTTAGTTGAGGCAATGTGACCTAAGAATGTCACTTTTTCTAACCAGAACTCACACTTGCTCAACTTGGCATACAATTGCCTCTCTCTCAGTGTCTGCAATAAAACCCGAAGGTACTGTTCATGTTTCTCTCAGGTTCTAGAATACATCAAGATGTCATCAATGAACACAACCATAAATTGATCCAAGTATGGCTTGAAAACTCTATTCATCAAGTCCATGAATGTTGTTGGGGCATTAGTGAGCCTAAATGGCATCATTAAGAATTCATAATGCCTATATTTGGTCTTGAATATAGTCTTCGGGATGTCACTCTCTTTGATCCATAACTAATGGTACCCTAACCTTAAGTCAATCTTAGAAATGACACTAGTACCCTATAACTAGTAAAAAAGATCATCGATCCTAGGCAACGGGTACTTGTTCTTAACTATCACCCTATTCAGTTGCCTATAGTCGATGCACAACTAGAGTGATCCATCTTTCTTCTTCACAAATAACATCGGAGCTCCCCAAGGAGACACACTAAGCCTAATAAATCCTTTATCTGGTAACTCTTACAACTACACTTTCAATTCTTTCAGTTCTATTGGGGCCATTCTATAAGGAGTAATTGAGACTGGGTTCACACTCGGATAAGTCTCAATCTCAAAATCTAACTCCTAATATGGTGGTAATCCTGGTAATTTATCTAGGAATACATCGGGGAAATCAGACACAATAGGTATCTGATATAAGCTTGGGGTCTAAACACTAATGTCTATCACTAAAGCTAAGAAAGCTACACATCCCTTTTGGATGAGTCTCCTCGTTGTCATGGCTGAAATCACATTATGTAGGGAGTTTCTGTTACCCACAAAAATCACCTCTTACCCATCTAGGGTCTAAAGACTCAACCTCTTCTTCTCACAATCAATAATTGCCTTATGCTCTAATAGCCAGTCCATACCCAGTATAATATCAAACTCATGGAAAGGTAACTCTATCAAGTTAGCTGGGAAAGTTTGACCATGTATCATTAGAGGAAAGTGTCTATACACAGTGTTCACTATCACACTCTGACCTATCAAGTTGCTCACTTGAATGTCTAGATCTATCGGTTCTGGTTCTAGTCCTCTATCTCTAGCTTGTGTAATGCATATGTATGAGTGTGGGGATCCTGGATCTATCAAAGCTAGTATAGAAGCATTAAGTAAAGAAAATGTACTAGCTATGACATTAGAAGCGTCTACATTCTCTCAAGCATGAATAGCATATTGTCATGCTAGAGCTCTCATCTCATATTTGCCCCTTTGACTAGTGGTAGCCTGCTCTTATCTCGGTGGTCTCAAAGGTCTACTAGCTATAGCAACAATTGAGGCTTGTGTCTGAATTGCCTCCATTGGCCTCTGAGGGCACTCCTTTTGGTAATGATCTCATGCTCCATAGATGAAGCGTGCTCCTCTCCTTAACCAACATTAACCCTAATGTTGCCTCTAGCAAGTCTCACACATTGGTAGTGCACTCCTAGTAGTGGACACAGGTACACTGGATGTCTGCTGTGATAGAGGTGGTCGAGGTCTAGTAGAATACCTTTGACTAGTCCTTTGTGAAGGGGCCTACCTCTATGATTATTGGCTCTACTGCCTCTAAGACTGCTGACTCTGTTAAACGTCCCTTGGCTTCTTGCTCCCACTTGGAGCTGAACTAGTTTGGCCTATTGTGAAAGGTCTCTTCCTCAAGAATAGTTCTCTCTTCTCTTAGACCATCTCTTCTATATCGTATGGTGCTGCAACTAATTTAGAGAAGTCCTTAATCTTTAAGGTGGATATCTATATCCTAATCTCCACATTGAGGCCCTTTTTCTAACCTCTTGCATTTTTCCTCGTCATTAGGGAGAAATTCAGCTACATATCAACTCAGGTGGTTGAAATCCTTCTCATACTTCGAAATTAACCTTCTGCCCTACTTCAGATCAAAGAATTCTTATCTCTTCTTGTCTCTGTAAGAGTCTAGAATATATCACTTCTTGAACTCTTTTAGGAAGAAGTCCCAAGTTAACTCATCTATGGATCTTCTCCTCTTCAGTCTCCCCTACCAATGATATGCTTCCTCCTAAAGCAGTGATGTAACATATCTCAAGTACTTACCCTCAAGGCACTCCAATTCCTCTAAAATTTTGGTGGTCCTCTCTAACCAGTACTTAGCCTTTACTGCATCATCCTCCATGGATCTAAGAAAGTCTACAGCTCCCAGCTTTCTAACTCTCTCCAAATATGTCTTCTGTAGGGTTAGAGGAGCTGGTGGAGATGGAGGAGTAACTACAACTGGCACTGGAGTTGGTACTGGGGCTGGTGCTCCTATATGTCTCAGCAAATCAATAATCTACTGCAGCAACATAGTTAAGGCCTGTACCTAAGGTTGTGGCTGAGGTTGAGGTGGCAGTTGTCTCTATGTAGCATCACTAGGATCTAGAGTGGTTGCACTCCCTTCAAGTCTATATATGGTCATAAGTGCATAACAAGGCACCTTTTCTCCTCTCTTGGGTGGGGTCCGCTCGCTTATCACGTTTAATTGTATCAAATATAGTCATTAGCACTAAACAGTGTAGCTTAACTCAAAATAAAACCCTAGATTCATGCACTCCTGTATAAGACACCTAGGAATGCCTAAACCTAATACCACTAAATGTACCACCCCTTACTCATTTCTACCTGAAACAGGCTAGGTGTGCCACTTCTCACTGAGGTCACCTATCCTTAGATTCTCCCAGAGTCCTTTCATTTAACTTCTACTCAAGTTTGACAAACTTTGACTAAACATACCTTATATGCCAATTCTGATTATTTATTCCCTTATTACTATCTATTTTAGTCCATTAAAACTCCTATAAGGCACTGTTAGGCAATTATGGAAAATCGGGCAGCATAATGGCTACCTTAGTAATTAACCCCAATTTTACTTGCAAGGAAAAATACTTCTAATCTCATATCACAACCACATCCCTCTTCTGGACCCTCTGATCCACCATAACATAGTTAACACTTTAGCAATACCCACATAAATAAGAGTCACAAGGTCATAGACCTAACATCACACAAGCATGCATAAATAGATATTTATTAACAAGCAAAATTGTACAAGCATTTAGTTTACTATGTTCATTTATACATATGTCCCATAACCCACACTATCTCTATATATGAGTGCATCTATATATAGAATTCAAAAAGAAATACAAAAAGTACGAAAAGACTTTATGTCAGCTACACTATTGACGACGTCTGGTGCAGACCGTCACTCTGTCTACAGCCTGCGTATCGAAACACTAACACGCTAAGTATAACACTCAGTGGTGGAATAAATCAACCATATTATGTTTAAACATGCAAGCATGCAACAGGTCACATTCCATATACAGCAAGTAACCCTAATACTCTAAGTCAATTTACTTATTTGTTATTTCAGGTCAATTTATTACATTACAAGCCCATACTAGAAAGATAATGATTTAAGACACCGAACAATGGGATGTGTCCTATGCAGTTGCCCACTTTTTGGGCCTAAGTAGCTGCACCTACCTCTCTCAATACTCAAGGACCCATCCAAAGACCACTCCCAATATCGGAGTAGCAGATAACAAGGACCCATCCATTGACCACTCCCAATATACAAATCATATCAATCAGTATAAAGGATGGATAACAGGGACCTATCTGTAGGCCACTCCCAATATCCATAACAAATATACAATAATGCAGGGTTCACCATAAAACCTCAACAGCTGCACCTGCCACAATCAATACATGGCAATGGGCTCTAAAAGGACTGACTACCTAGCAGCTGCTTTATCCCCTAGTTGACTAGTTAACTCATCCAGTGGGTGTCTAACTGATGGGCCATTAACCATTTTAGACTATAGTTATGATTATTTCACCATTACGTCACATTTTATGATAATATTACACAAGTCACTATAACTTTCCCCACGATCACAAAGTTACTATTCATTTGGTCAGTTTTTGCAACTAACAGTATTCATTTGATCATTTTGAAATTTTGTGCCTTTCATCAATTGTATTATTCAAATCCCATTTTCATTTTTTCTTTACATCATTATTCTTATATCAAGTCCCTAATAATAGATACATTATCTCACCAAGTTTTTAGTCACATTCTCCCATTCAAACAAACTAAATTTCCATGCCATATAAAGTGCCATTTTTAGGCCCTTTTCCTTATGATTTCCATACTTTATTTAACCCCATTTGCACACATAATGCATTACACACATGAATATGCAAACCATACACAACGTAACACCCATTCGGCCACAACACACTCACACACTTACACATGCAATTTTTCCCAATTCAACCTACCAACCCTAATATTTCAATGCCAATTACATAGTCACAATACCATTTTACCTAAACAACATGCCTATACCCCAAAATGTAGCAATTCCATACACCATTTACACATACAATGTGACACACACATTAGGCATAATAAGTTCGAGTTATTCCACATACCTAGGGTGTGTGTACACCCTTTTCTCCATCACTTTGAGCTCGATTTCCTTGGTTTCTCTCACTTAGTTTTTCAAGCCCCAAACATAAACATTCTTAATTTAGAAAAATTCCCAAAAATTATCTATAGCTCCAATTTAAATTCTAAAACCCTGATTATTCTTAGAATTGCCTAAGCTACCTATATCAAAGGTAAAAAATGGAATTGGATGGCTTTTACTCACTTTTGTCACTATTCACCCAAGTGGTGAATTTCCCAAAATTGAGCTCCTTTCTCCAATTTCTTAGTGGAAGTAGTGAGTATAGATGATGGAGGTTTTAATTTTATATATTTTTATGAAATTTAGGAGGGAGAGGAGAGAGAAAATCATGAAAATGGTGGGTTCCTTTAAGGCTATGGTGTTAGATTTGGGCGTTTCAAGAGGTTGAAGAAAACTTGTTCACATGTGTGGTGTATACACATGTGTAAATACTTAAGGTTGATGGGTTGGTTGCCTTAGATTGGGCAAAATGGCCACTAAATAATTTATGCATTTTAGGCCCATTTTCACTTCAAAAATTTATAAAATATTTTCTAGGTCTCTAAAAATTCCCATTTTAGTTTTAAAAATCCTCGATTAGTAGGACTAAGGCCCATGTAAAATTTCAAGTCAAAATTCAACTATCAATTTTTTAGCATTATTCACTGCCAAAATAAAATGTTCAGAAAAAATATCTATTGACCTCAAAAAATTATAATTCCTCCTCTATCATACTTAGTGAAATTTTTGAGCTTTAGGGAATGGTATTTTCGAGACCATCCAGGCACGTCCCGGAGCTATCCTGACCTAACCTCATTTTATCTCTTATTAGTTATTGACCTAAATTGATTTATTGGTTCTGCTAAATTTCTTAATTCATTTGTTTTCCTTATTTTCAAGCCTGTCAAAGTTTAATGACCAATATGCCAATTATCGGACTCGAAATGATAACTAACACCACTGGGAACATCACTTGGGGCTAGAAGGTACTGTTCATAAGACTTTGACTGTCAGGCGTTACATGACTATTGAAGGAAAAGTAAGAAATCAAGGATAGACTTGGAGATTTTTGTGGTAAGATGAAGATTTAAATAGGAAGCTAATTTTGATAGAGTGAGAGTTTATAGGGTTTGATATTTTCTTTTAAGAATCTTTAGGGGTTATATAAGGTTTGTCTAAGATTATATTTCATTTTTTATGATTTTATGATTTTATTTGGATTTTTTACGTGAATTTTAATAAATAGAATGTTGACAAAAAAAAGGAACTAGAAAGACTAAGGGCATAGAAAAGGTTTAAAGGGCTTAATTGGGTGTGTAAATGCTCAAGAGTAAGTATATTCATTATAGTATATAGTGTATTTTATGAATTGTGAATTAAAGTGTGCGATTAATATATGTTGTGAATTTGTAGTATGTTAAATTGGCTTAAATTGATTTAATGTGTTTTGATATGAATTATAGTGATTGTATATGTTGTTAGATCCCTTGAATGATGCATAACTGATGAAGGAGTGCATGGATGTAAGATGGCCAAAACTCCTAAGCAAGGGTGTATGCATGTGCATTGGTTGAAAATAAGGTATATGGTATGAAATTGTTTGAGAATGTTTTAATAATGCAAGTTTTATATGTGAGAGTTTATATTTGAGGTTTGGCCTAATGATGCATATTGATAATGCTATATGTATGTTGGTTGTAAGTATGCTTAGATAATTTATGAAGTGTTACACGGAATTGGTTTATAGTATGGGGAAATATTATATGTTAAAGAATAAGATTTAGGATTTAAGTTTGAGTTAACTACAATGGTCAATGAGTTGTGCTTTTAAATTGAAGATTTTTTGTGGTCAATATGGTAATGTTATGCATAATAATGTATGTGATATTGGTATGTAATGAATATTATGCCTATGTATGTTTTAAGTTGACATAATGTATGATTATGATTATGTTTATCATGTTCATATGTTACGTCATTAAATAGGGTCAATATAAAAAGTATGCACATATATGTCGATAATGCTATGAATAAAGATGTAGAGATGCCTTTAGGGTTATGAAACACTTGATTATAAATGATGGCCTATGGTGACCGAATGGTCTTAAATACATTTTATAAATAATTATGTTAATCCATGGAAAATAATGATATGCTATAATCAGTATGGAATATATTTTGTGGAATGATACTTTTTCAATTTGTTATAGCAATACAAATTAATATATAGATCATGGTTGAGGTGGTGATAATAATGTTGCTATGATGTGCACAATGATCATTATATGAGTAAATAAATATGAAATATAATATTTTTTCCCTTAAGGTCATTTGTTAAGCATATACATAATAAAAATTACATAAGCTACATTAAAAAGGTGAAACTAAAAAGTAAATGGTGATAGCCCATATATGTAAACAACCTAGCTTAGATAAGATAACAAGTTAACTAGGGAGTTTAGTAGCTAAATTGGGCTCTTTGGTGTTGTGAATATGCCACCCCTTACCCAGTTCGGTCGCCAGCCTATCACTGTACCTAACTAAGGTGTGCTACATAACATGTTATCCGACCTCATCTTACACTTTAATATAATTTATTAAATTTTAATATTCACAATATGTGAACCATATTAATCTTTGTTATTTTTAGAAAATCATTTTTAAGCCATGTTACATGTCTAAAAATTAGTAATCCTTGTGTCAAAATTTCGACAACATAATGCCTGTATTAGGCACTATCCAAAATTTTTTAACTATAACCTGTGGCAAGAAAAATACTTCTATAATCTTTCTCATACACTTTCACTACTCTGTGATCCTTCTGATCACTCTAATATCATACATACAACAACATAGTCTCAACCTCAGAAAGAGATGTCAGACATGTATAACAACTTAAAAACATTATAAGTTTATAGTTACAAACCATTTATTGAATTACAAAATATTACGTATTATGGCTTAAGCACAAAACTATACATAACTAGCATAAAAGTACACCTTCCTATGGTTTATACATTACATAATTTATGTACATTATCAAAATATACCAAAAAGCAAAGTCTCCTCTTGCTTTTTTTGATATTCTGAGGCATGGCCCAATTGTTCTTCTTACCTACACATCGAAAAAAAATGATGCGCTAAGCTAATTGCTTAGTGGAGTAATCAAAATAATTATCGCAAGTATTCATGCATGCATGTATATTTCAAGAATACATATATTAATACCATACCATATTATAACTTATAATACATGGTTCATGTCATATATGTATGCACCAAATATTAAGGGATAGTTAACATACTTAAAATTATTATAATATTTAGACACTTTACATTAAATATACATACTATTTATGATTCACAAATAAGGTAAAATAATATATACTTTTCATAAGCATGTTTGTAACCATTTATAAGCATAAATAATATTAATGTTTTATTACATTAATATTTATCATTCAAATTATTTAAAATTCAATAGTTTATATAACTCAATAAATATACACCAATTAAGTCTATATAAAATATTCATTTTTATATTGCCTATATCTATGAGAACACTAAAAACTTATTGATAATGGGATTCTCCCATGCAGTGGCCCTGTAGGACCTAAACAGCTGCTGCACCAATGTAGACACATACAGTGGCCCTGATGGACCTAAGCTACTACTGCACTAGTGTAGACCCATGCAAAGGCCCCGATTGACCTAAGTAACAGCTGTACTCACGTTGAAATCCAAAATTATCAATACTAGTTTTAGGTCAAACTATGAGTGGACCCGTAAACATCATTTAGCTCCGTTGTGCCTAGCAGTTGCTATCTATTCCTAGTTGATAAGTCAACCTATCCAATTCTAGGTTGTTACTTAAATAGGCTATTTTTACAATGCATTTATGTCATCTTAATATTTTAATATTAAAATTATTTATATTTACAATATATTAATGACAATATAACATAACCGGGAATATTATTTTACTTCCCATATTTTATCATTTAGCACAAGCCATGTGCATTAATTATATATACATACTTTGCATATTTATTTTATGCTTCTATGCACTTTTTAAATATCCAAAGTTCATTTAACATTTGTACTCATTTATTATCCCTTATGTGCTTCTTTTTCAGCATGTTTAAATTATTAAAATAAATAATCTATTTTGGGTATTATATGAACATATTAATGTCCCGATACTTACATCAATTCACAATTTATATAATTATATGCACTAAAGTATTTATAACTCACTAATTCAGATTTATGTAAGTACATGTTAAGTCATATATTTACTTACATACTAGTATGATCATTTAACCATATAACACACTATCACATGATCATAAACAATTAGTAATATATTAAGCCATTGCATAATAACTCATATATACACCTAATTCAAAGCAATATGGCATAATTCATAATTTATAATCACACATGTAGTGTCCACTTACACATGTACAACACAATTTCACTCTTAAATACTCAATAGGCCATTCGGCCACTTATGCAATCATAACCATATATATTTTCTCTTAACATTATTCATTTATTCTTCCATTAACACATCCTATAAACTTAAAATACATCAATTAATTTACCATTTTACCTAACAAATAAGCATTTATACTCATATATACATAATTATATATTATGTATAAATAAAAATATGCCTTAATTATAATAATTAGATCAATTACACATACCTAGCATACTCAAAACACCCTACAAGGACCATCAAAACCTTCACCTTGCCCTTATCATACCCCTGCTCCATTTTGATAACTACTTGTTACAAATTCAATTTTAGAAAAATTGCATAAAATCATTCAATATCCCGAAAAATTCAAAAGACTACATTTTTTAACTCTTGGGTGCCTACTAAATAAGGGGAAAATATTGGTTTCTTGAAATTATTACCTAATAACAAAAAGGTTCATTATTCATCCAACCTAAAAACTTGGAAATTTCCTCCATTTTCTTCGAAAAACCTCCTAATATTGTGTCTAGAGCCCTTATAGACTTATTTTCTATGATCAAAAGTATGATTTAGGCTTGGAAATGAGAAATCAAAGGTAGAAAACATGGAAACCTTCACCCTAGTTGCTATTGGGTTTTCTTAAAGAAAAAGGTGAGAAGCATTTTTGGTCATTTGACTAAAAAGTCAAAAATTCAAAAGTATTTATAGTATTTGAAAATTTAATTTTTAATACATTCAAAA
>CANXYI011608163.1:0-12542 GCA_948208565.1 Hura crepitans
CTTCGAGTGCAATTATCTTGGATGCTTATGGGTATATTTATCTTGGGCCTTCGAGCATATTATGGACCCATTATCCAGTTTGGTTTGTTGTCTTATAAGTATAGGCATGTAAACTAATTAAATGCTGATAAAAGGTTTAAATCATCCATTTCATGCTTCAAATGCATCTTTGATCTATTAGTTATGATATTGTACTATAATATTAGTTCATATAGACTTATCGATCTAGAATCACAATAACAATGAAGTGGATGAAGCAAAGCTAACCAAAACTGACACAAACAAAGCCTAAAGACTAAAACCTAACCTAGGGTTAGAATTTCGAGTAGGCATGGTGGGCGAGGTGTGCCAAAATTGAAATAAGTTCACCGTGGTAAATGTTGTTCATTGGGCCCATGTTCCTCAAGCTGTTAATTAAAAGAGAAGGTAGAAAAGCCTCTAGAATGGGCATCAAGATGTCCATTGTTGAGAATTCATTACTGGCGGGAGCAAAAAGGTCATCGAAACTCCTTTGACAACCACTGTGTTATTGTAAGATGAGGAAGAAGAGTTTAGGGAACCAAAAAAAACCTTGGGATGATTTTAAGGGAGAATGTGAGAGAAGATAGTTGGAAAAGAAGAAAATAGAAATGAGAAAGAAGAACAAAGATCGACAATTTTTAATCCATTGCTTAAGTTTGCACAGACTTACTTAAGTACGTCTGCATGAACTAAGGCTCTAGCCTAAATTCCTTTAGCTTTTAGTCTATACAGATCAAGCTCATGAACCTATGTTCTTCAAAACGACATCTACACGGACTTAATAAGTCCATATGAACTTAGTTTGTCCAAGGTGCCTTAAAACATGACTTCGAAAGGGCATAGAAATAATTATACCAATGATAGAAAAAGAATGATAGACAAAAATGAACAAAAATTTGCATTTAAATGTGAAAATTAGATTGATAAAAACTATATAGGTCATTTTTTGTTAATGAACCTACACATTTGTTTTTTAGCTGACAAAATCAATTTTGAGCCAATGCTCATTATCATTATTAACTAATAAGCCAATAGGTTTTTTTATTCAATTTTTTAACTAATTAAATAAATAAAACTTGCATTTAATAAAAAATTAATTCAGCTGATCCATTTTCATTTAATTTTAAATTAATAAATTGGATTTTACGTCAGTTCTAGCTTAATTTCACATGTCTTTATCCATATGACCATTTTTTTCTATTTAAAAAATATTTTGATGATTCAAAGACGTTTTATTTTAGCTAGAAACAAAATAGGTCAAAGGTGGTCAATCGTTTTAGTTTGTTTTCAAACTAATAGATTCAGCCTTCTTTTTCAAATTTTGCTAAATACATTCAATTGTTTTCAGCAATGTATCACTAACTAACTTAGATGAGAGACCATTTTGTCATTAAAATTTGAAAAAAAGGAAAAGGGATCGACAGAGGGAAATTAGCCTTCTAATCCATTTTAGTTACTACATAAGGATTAGCTGCCTTAAGCATTTTTTTCATCCATCTTCATTCAGCAAATTAACTTAAAATATGATTCATTAAAGATGCAGCATGTTGATAAAGCTAAAGATCAGTAATTACCTTAAGAAAATGGGGCCTGCTTGCTTTAAGCATTAACCTTACACCCTTTAAAGAAAATAGCAGACCACAGCCTTCTCATTTTGTTAAAGATTTTCAAAATCCTCTTCCTTAGCATCCCTGGCTTCATGGATAGCTTGGAGCTAATCTTTGTAGAATTGTTCTTGGAATTCCAACTCTTCTTGGCTCTGTTAGATTCAACTCTATGTTAATCCAACAACATCATCATATTTTTCTTACAGATTTAGCTTCAAGTTAATCCATAATATTATTATACCTTTTCCTTCAAATTTAACTACATGTTAATTCGATATTTCTATCATACTACCATGGATTCAACTCCACATTAATCCAACACTTTTATCGCATGACATTATTAGAAGTGTTAGAGGTTATTAAAAGTGTTTTCTATAAGTGAAAAATTTTCAGAATGTCACCTAGGTAGCCGTTGTGCAGCCCAAATTCCTGAGGATTTTATAATAGGCAAAAAAATGAATTTTTAGACTTAATATACCCTGAATAGGAATGTCTAAATGATAGGCTAAAAATTTAAGTAATAACTATCCAACTAATAAATATTCTATAAGTGTTAAGGAGTGCAAGCTCGGGGAAATTTTAGGATAGGTGACCTAAGGGAAGTGCATCGCTTATCGAGTTTCTTTGGGAATCTGGTAGATGTTATCATATTTAGTGGAATCAGAGCATAGGTTAAATGTTCTTAGGTATTTTACATGAGTGCCAATGTCTAAGAATTAATTATACTGGTATGCTACAATATAATGAGGCTGATAGGTTTTGTTATTTTTGTAGTAAGTTAAGATGTCTGACAGAGCACTAAAAAAATAAGTGGAGGAAGTAGCAAGTTATGCTCTTACTATAATATAGGGAGTAAGTGATGTAACCATAGCTAAACCTAGTGATGCTGCACACAAACCACAACCTTAGACACAACCATAGACACTAACATCTTCGACTTTATTATAGTAGATAGTGCATTTGCTAAGACATACTTCAGTAATAGCAGTTCTACCTCTTCCACTAGCTCTGGTACCTCCACTTACCCCTAATTGCATTACAAAAGACATACCTATAGAGGCTAAAGAAAATAGGGGCTATTGAATTCTTGGGAGCTAGAGGTAATGATGCAGCAAAGGCAAAGTACTGGTTAGAAAGAATAATAAGGATACTGGAACAGCTTGAGCGTATAGTAGATAAGAGTTTAAAGTGTACTACTTCTCTTTTACAAGAAGATTTATTTCACTGGTGGGATACTATTAAGAGGAGAAAGACACTAGCAGATCTTACCTGGGATTTTATCTAGGATGAGTTTAGGAAGAGGTACATACTTGAGTCCAATAAGGATAAGAAGAGACAGGAGTTCTTTGAGCTGAAATAGGGAAAAAGGTCTATATCTGAGTATGAAAAAGGTTTTACGAGACTCAATACATATGTAGAGTTCCTTCCTACTGAGGAAGAGAAGTGTAAGAGGTTTGAAAAGGTTCTTAGTAGAGTTGAGAATGCAAATATCTACTATAAAAATTAGAGATTTTTCAGCGCTAGTAGCAGCTACATATGATATAAAGGAAATGACACAGGAGAAAAGAGATGTTTTTTAGAGAAAGAGGCAATTCACTGTAGGGTAAGCTAGTTTAGCCCCGGGTGCTAGTAAAAGGTAGAGAGAGACATAATTTTACACAAGGCACCAGTTATATAGACAAGTATAGTCTTAGAGAATAGGATAAGTATCTGGGCAAGCATCAGTGCCTAAACCCAGACCACCCCACCCAGCTTCTAGTGCTTCAACCACCATGCCTAGAAATACACCTCCATTCTGTGGGACTTTTAAGGCATCATAGCATTGTTACTAGTCAAAAAGGGAATAGTGTTTTATTTGTGGGTCAAGAGACCATTATGGAATGGAGTTTCCCTAAAGACAGCTAGAGGGTACTTAAACTCAAGCATCAATAGCACCTCAGAGTAGGGTGCAAAGATAGGTTAAGAGTGAGCAACCTAGTAGTAGTAATTAGAGGACTAGATTAAAAGTCCATGCACTAGCTAGACAATATGTAATTAGGGCTCATGAAGAAGTGAGAGCTCTAGATGTCATAACTGGTGCTTTTTATTTATTTGATGTTCCTATTTTGGCATTAATAAAGCCGTGATCTACTTACTCATATATATGTACTACATAAACACATGATAAAGGACTAGAACAAGAATATGTAGATCTAGACAATAATCCTATAGGATAAAGTGTGACTGTGAACAGAATATATAGGCACTGTCTGATGGTGATTCATGAACAATTGTTTCTTGCTAATTTGATTGAACTACCCTTCCATGAATTAGAAGTTATTTTGAGAATGGACTGGTTATCTAAACATAAGGCTATAGTTGACCATAAAAATAAGAACCTGACCATCTAGACTATAAAAGGGCAAAAAGTGATATTAGCGGGTCAGAAATACCTTTTAAATAATCTCATATCAGCTCTTACATTACAAAAACTCATCTATAAAGATTGTGAGGCATACCTAGCCCATATCATCGATACTAATACTAATACTTTCGCACCTAGCCTCGAATAGATTCTAATAGTTTCTGAATTCCCTAATGTGTTTCCTGATGAGTCACCAGGATTACCTCCATAGAGAGAGCTTGACTTTGAAATTAAAGTGTATCCTAGTACTGCTCTTATATCTATTACTCCCTATAGAATGGCACCTTCTGAGTTGAAAGAACTGAAGGTGCACAAGGGTTTTAACAGACCCAGTATTTCTCCTTGGGAAGCACATGTGTTGTTTGTAAAGAAGAAAAATGGGTCACTTTAGCTATGTTTTGATTATAGGAAATTGAATAAAGTGACAGTGAAGAATAAATACCCTTTAACTAGAATAGATGATCTTTTTTATCAGCTTTATAGTGTCTTTATCTTTTCTAAGATTGATTTAAGATTAGGGTACCACTAGTTGAGAATTAAGGAGGCTGATATTCCTAAAATTGCTTTTAGAACTAGATATGGGGATTATGAGTTCCTCGTGATGCCATTTGGACTCACTAATGCTCCAACTGCTTTTTATGGACCTAATGAATAGAGTTTTTCAACCATACCAAGATCAGTTTGTGGTAGTGTTCATTGATGATATTTTAGTTTACTCTAGACCAAAGAAGAACATGAACAACATCTTAGGGTTATGTTACAGACTCTAAGAGAGAAATAATTTTATGCCAAGTTAAATAAGTGTGAATTCTGGCTAACCAAATTTGCTTTCCTAGGACACATAGTGTCAATAGAGGCTATCTGGGTTAACCCTAGCAAGGTTAAAGCAAGATTAGGATAGGAACCTCTAAGGAATATGACTAAGATAAGGAGTTTCCTAGGATTGGTTGGGTACTACAAAAGGTTTGTAAAAGTGTTTTCAATGGTTGCAACACCTAAGATTAGGTTGATTAGAAAGAACATAAAATTTGAATGGGATGCCAAATGTCAAGAGAGTTTTGAGAAGCTGAAGAAGATGTTGACTGAGGCTCCTATCCTAATTTAGCCCAAATAAGGAATGGAATTTGTTGTGTACAGTGATGCTTCACTTAATGGACTGGGTTATGTGTTGATGTAAGAAGGAAAAGTGGTAGCTTATACTTTGAGATAGCTAAAACGACATGAGAGAAATTATCCTACTCATGATCTGGAGTTAATTGTTATTGTCTTTTCCTTGAAAATATAGAGGCATTATGTATATAGTGAGAAGCATTACATTTATATAGACCACAAGAGCTTGAAATATCTCCTTACCCAGAAGGAGTTAAACGTAAGGCAAAGAAAGTGGTTGGAACTAATAAAAAAGACTATGATTGTCTGATAGGTTACCACCTAGGGAAGGTGAATATTGTTGTAGATGCACTAAGTAGGAAATTTATGGTAACATTGAGAGCCATAAATGCCAAGCATAAGGTATACAGAGGGAAATGCTATCTTGGTAGAGTTATAGGTTAAACCTAACTTCTAGCAGCAAATAAAAGAAGCACAGGCTAAGGATAAATAGTTGACATAGATTGTGGGTAAAGTCAAATAGGGGAAGGTAATAGGATTTGAATTGAGTGTAGATGGATATCTATATTACCATGGCAGGTTATGTGTGCTAGTGGCCATTATTTCTGATAGAGACCCCATGTTTACTTCCTAGTTTTGGAAGAAACTGCATGAAGCTTTAGGCATAAGGTTAACCTATAGTATAGCTTTCCATCCTCAGACTGATTGACAATCAAAAAAGGTGATATAAGTGTTAGAGGATATGTTATGTAGTTGTGCTATTAAGTGTAAAGATAGTTGGGATCAATACCTATCTTTAGTAAAGTTTATATATAACAACAACTATCAAGCTAGTTTGGGCATAGCACCTTATGAGGCATTGTATGGCAGAAGGTGCATGATTCCTCTACATTAGAGTGAAGTTGGAGAAAGCCATATTTCAGGTATTGATTTGATCAGAGATGCAAATAATAAGGTTAAGCTTATCAGGGAAACACTAAAAGTTGCCACTGATAGGTAAAAGTCTTATGCTAATTTAAAAAGGAAGGATATTGAGTATGAAGTGGGTGAGAAAGTGCTTCTAAAAGTATCATTATGGAAAGAAGTGCTTAGGTTTGGTAAAAAATGGACACTGAGTCCCATATTTATTGGCCTTATGAGATTACAAAAAGACTGGAACCATTAGCATTAGCCTTGCCACTTGAGTTCCATGATGTGTTTCATGTTTTAAAGCTCAGAAGGTATATATTATATCCTTCTCATATAGTTCCAATGTCAGACATTGAGGTACAACTAGATTTGAGCTATGATGAAAAATTAGTATAGATTCGAGCTAAAGAAGTCAAGCAGTTGAGAAATAAATCCATACCACTAGTCAAAGTACTATGGAAACACCATAACACTGAAGAGCCCAAGGGGGAACCAGAGGAGCAGATAAAAGCTTAGTATCCATATCTATTTACACCAGGTAATTTCGAGGACAAAAATTCTTAAGAGGGGAAGAATTGTAATAACTATAAGTCGAGGCTCTATGAATAGTACCACCGAGGCTCAAAAAGTGTGCCCAAAGTGTTGGGTCACCTTTAAGAGGATCGAGAAGGGGCATACTAGTTATGAAACTTTGAGTGGCCATAAAAAGATGAAAATGACTTAATTTAAAAATTTAGCAGAACTAATAAATTATTTTAGGCCAAAATCTAGTAGGATATAGGCTTATATGGACTTAGGTCAGGAATGAGCCAAGATGTGCCTGGACAGACCTAAAAATACTATATCCTGAAGGTTAAAAATTCCCCTATGGCCATTGGCAAATGAATTTTAAATTTTTGAGGTTGTTTGCTATTTTTCCTAAATTTTAAGATTTGCATGTAAATTGTGAATGTTAGTTAACTATCTTATCGATGGAATTTGACTGTAAAATTTTATGCGGGCCTAAATAGGCTTAATCGAGGATTTTTAGAATAAACATAATGATTTTTAGAGTTTCAAGTGAATTTTAAAAATTTTCAAAGTTTCAATCAAAATCGTGCATTTTTGGGAAGCTCGGGTGACACGTGTCACCACTCGAGCTGCCCAACCCCACTCATGTTACCACATGGGCATCCATTTGGCATAACCGACTCACCCTCTACTTTTTTCCTTCTTTTTTCAACCTCTCTCTCTCCCGATGCCTATCCACCAAAATCCCCTATTTCCACCATCCAACCATCACCAAATAGTTGCCATTCTTGCACTAAAAATATCCTTAATGAGTTAAGAATTGGCCTTTGAAGGTTACGGAGGCCATAGTCAAGCATAAATGTTAAGAAAATTTAAGAAAGGCTTGAATGTACAAAAAAGGGTGGCTAAAATTCAAGTTTGTGTGTAACTAGTTTTTTCTCTTTTTATTTTATTTTCAAAGGGATTTCATCATTCTAAGGGTGCTTATGTTCTTGGATTTTCATTTGGGGACCTATGGAATTTTCTAGGATTTTTCTAAATCTTGCCCATATGTATTTATGCCACGGTGGGATGGATGCTCAACAAGGGAATTAAGAGTGCTAAAGTGTAGGCAAGTCTTTAATTTAGGTGTAGGTATTTGAATTTAATGTATTTGAGGCATGCCATGGTTATTTGATGTGCACATTATGTGAAATAGTTGTATGGAATTGGTAGTTATGGTGGTTAGTATGTGTGTAAGTGTGAAATAAGCTTCCTTTGATATTATTTCTATGGTAATTGAGTGATTTATGGTTTGTTTTGATGGAAGGAATGCATGAAAAAGTATGGCCTCACTATGGCCAAGAGGTACCTTGTGGGATATTGGTATATGAGTCATGTAAAATGTATGTATGAATGGTATACTTGATGGGAACTAGTAGGGTTGGCATGTAGATAGTGTGTGTAGGATAAAATTGATGAGAAAAATGTGGACATGGTTATGTACTTAATGTGGCTGAGAGGTGTGAGTGTGATTTATGGCATGTATGTTGTGTATATGATATGGGAATCATGGTAAAATTTGGGTATTGGCATAGGAATAAACATATGATTGGTGAAATTGGTGAACATTACAAGTGCATGTGTGTGACATGTAGGGTCGAGACATGTATGGGTTGTGTAATGGCATGGTATTTATGACATGAGCTATATTCATGTATACATATGCTAAAATGATGATATAGGATGTGTATGTATGATAACCTATGGAAAAATACATGTGTATAGCTATAAACTATGTATGGCCAAGAGGTATGTATGCCATTGGGGAGCAGGGTAAGTATGGCATGTAAGGTGTATGATTGGCATGATGTCATGAGCATGTGATGCATGGCATGAAATTGGCTTGAAGTATGTGTAATCATGAATTGAAATATGGCATGTAAAATGGCAAACTTGGTATGAAAAATGTGACTAAGAATTGGAGTGTAATATGGCTTGGTATGGACTTATTAAGCATAGGGAAAAGTGACCTAAAACTAGCCTAAACTAGGATTATTGTTTGAATTATATATATGACAAATTGGAATTGCATTTTGATCTAATGTTAATGGCATTATGAGATTTATGACACGAGATGATATGTGGCCTATAATGTTAGGTGATTTGGCATGAAATGGTGCCTAGTGAAAAGTGGTTATAGGCCTGTAATGGTGTATGAAAATGGAAAAGTGACTTATAACTGTCTTGTAAAAATGGCTATTTAGAAATGGACCTGTAAATAATATTTGGAATAAACATAATTGGGCTTAAATTTATGGCATAAAATAGGCTTAAATTGGACTTATAGATGCTTAGTAAAAATACCTAAAATTTTTCTTTGTAAATGACCCGTAACTGTCCGGTAAGGCCAAAATGGACTTGTAATTGTTTTAGTCAAAATTTAACTACAGAACAAATTCCTAATTGTATGTTATTCAATTTTAAATATTATAAAATGATGATCAATAAATAAATGGACATGAAATAAAGTCAGATGGCCCATTAGTTAAAAACCTATTAGATAGGTTGACCGGTTAACTAAGGATTAGTTGTTGCTAGATGTTTGTTAATGATTGTTAGATTTAGAAGGTCTACAAACTAATCCCTGCTATCCATATTATGCTATTTGATTGTGATTTTTGGATTTGGAATTCTACGAACTGATCCTTTCTATCTATGTTGTGATGATTGTTTATGATGATTGGATTTGGGAGGTCTATAGACTAGTCCCTGGTATCCTTACTGGAATAATTATTGATGATTATAGGATGTAAAAGGTCTACAGACTGATCCCTAGTATCCATTATCTGATTTAGGAGGTCCCAGTAAACTAATCCTTGCTATTAGACTGGGCCAATGTAGCAGTCGAGGTCTAGAGTATAGGCCACTATACATTTTGAATTCTCTCTTAGTCTAGTGTCTTAAAGAGTAGTTTACCTAGTTGGGCTTATTTAATAAATTAAATATTTTACCTTGTGACATAAAATAACAAGATATGTATGAATGGCAGTTTAGAATGATAGGTAGTATAATTAATTACATTATTAGACTGATGAATAAAATATTATTATTTTGCTACATTAATACTATGTACTGCATTTTTACATTAATGGCATGTCATTTCATTTGAGTGTCTACATGTGACATGTTTTTAATGCATTAAATTCACCACTAAATTTATACTAAGCATACCAATGTTTTAGTGAGTAGGTAACAGTAAGTAGCAGTTCAGCCTCCAGTTTTGTATAGTGTAGTAGCAGAGGCACAAAAGGGTATTACGTGTTGCATTTTTTTAATGGTTTTATTAGGCACTCATGTAAATGCTATAGGTTATGAGTTTAGTAGGCTTAGAAGCTGCGAGTGTCTGTAATAATAAGTTATACCTGTGATGTAAATAAATTGGCATGTTAAATGGTTATAATCTCTATCTTAATTCAATTTTATGGGCCTGAGGCTTGTGTAATGATAATATGTTTGGAATGTATATGTCGATGATAATAGGGGACCAAAAGTGTCCGGGAGGTGAGAGTAGAAGTGTTAGAGGTTATTAAAAGTGTTTTCTATAGGTGAAAAATTTTTAGAATGTCACCCAGAGAGCCATTATGTAACCTAAATTCCTACGGATTTTTTGATATGTAGAAAAATGAATTTTTGGACTTAATATACCCTGAATGGGAATGTCTAAATGATAGACTAAAAATTTAGGTAATAATTATCTAACTAATAAATATTCCATAAGCATTAAGTAGTGCAAGCTAGGGAAAATTTCAAGATGAGTGACTTATGGGAAGTGCACTGCATATCGAGTTTCTTTGGGAATCTGGTAGGAGGTGTCACACCTAGAGTCTAGGCATTGACTTTAAAGTAAGAAGCAATTTACTAGACCTTAGCCCACACTAAAAAACTAACTTCTTTTTTAACCTAATCTTTTAAGTCGTTACTTGAAGCTTATTCATAAGGTAAGATCTAAGGCTTGTCTTATTTATCACTATAATCTATTTATATGCTTTATTTCTATAAATCAATAATCTTTCAGGATTAATTGATACGTGAGATGATTCTATGTAATCCCCATGTTGATTATAAGAGTAAGTTGTTGCTTCTAGTTATTTTGATTGTATGTAATTGTCCATTATAATGATGTAATCATTTTGGAATTGACATTTAATAATAGAGACTTACCTTAACACATGATAAGGTCTGCATGGACTTAATATTTGAATATGTGCATGACCTAACATTTACATGGATTATTGTTTAATAACAGTTTTTTGTTTACTTTGTATGCTATATATTATTGTATTTTATCCATTATGTTGACGTGCCTTTATGATGTCATGTTTTATGATTATTTTATTCCTTAATACATATATAGTTGATCTTTTAAAATTAATGTGTAGTCCACATGAACTCTATCTGTTTTGAAATCTAAATTTCATGAATATTGTTATGATGCATTTGTATTTCTCTATCACTTGGTTAATTTGTCATCTCTTTAGTTATAATCCTTATGTATGCATGTTTCATAAATATCCATGTTTGTATGTAATATGTTATTATTCTATTTAGTACTATTGTTAGGTCTTGGTGAATTTTTGCCTGGGTTACTAATCATTTTCCTTTGAGTTGTGTAAAAATTGACCATTCTTGTTAAATATGGGGTTCAGATAGACATTGCTCTCATGACATGTTATAGTCTGCACAGACATAGATCGAAGGCTTTACTGAGTCCACACAGACTTGATGAGACAGGACCAAATAACTTGTTCTTTATTTGTTTATTTGGTTTTGTACTTTTTATTTCCTTTGGTTATTTTGGGATGCATTAGGTAGATTAAACAACTTATTTTACATGCCAAAAGCCTAAACTTCACATAAATGGTTTTCTACTTAACTAATTAGTGTTTTCCTAGTAAAATGGTTTTAATTTTTCCTTAATAAAAGTCACATAAAAAATGTATTTTAACAAAAGCCAATCTTTTAGAGATAAGAGTTGGGTAATTATTGCTAATTCTTATGGAATTATAGGTAGTTGCTAGGTTAAACTTTAACCAATATATGACCCAATTTTTGGATATACAATACATAATTATGTTTGTTATATATGTCGAATGTTATGAATTTATTTCCTCTAAATGAAAAGGTGACATGTATGTTTTAATTTAAAAATGCTTGCTTACATGTTATGGGATTGATAAACGTTTGAATCTAAAGGAAGGTATATTATTGGGGCATAAATAAAATTTGATTCTAAACCATTTCTGGGCAAAACATCAGTGGTCCTGGTGTAGAGCTATGTGGCGACTCCAAAGACTAATTGCTTCATCCTCAGTGACATCTCTTAAATTTACAATATAGTAATTGGCATGGACTTTATATTGGTTACAAAATGGTGTTATATATTTGATAAAAACAAGTATCAATAAATAAATTGATATGCTTTAGCATAGGGTTAGGTTATGACCATATCATGTTAAATTATCTATTGAAAAGCCTATATGAGTACACTTAGTCTCTTTTATCTTAAAAGGAGCAAAGTGAATTATGATTGTAATATTGTATTATTAATATAGAAGTAAATGGTATGTACATAAGGCATGCTTTTTTTTTTCTTAGTTGAATTATACATAGAATGGGAATAAGTGTGGAGAAAAGATGTAGACATGTTACTTAAAGTCTTAAGCTTAAGCACGAAGTAAGAAGGATGTATATACATGGTTAGTTATGTTAAGAAAGGAAGAATTGTTATTTCAAGTTTTTTTCTTATGTTGGTCAAATGGCCCACTTAAGGTGTTTTGAAGTGATTATATATGTATATAAACTATATTTCATATAAAGTTTGAGCATGTTGCCTTTGGATGTAATGACGGCCGAAATTTAAATGGTTGGTTTGATGGCCTTAAAAAGCTTGAATGATGACATATATACATATATACATACATACACATACATATAAACAT
>CANXYI011608184.1:0-16682 GCA_948208565.1 Hura crepitans
ACAATCCAAAACGAGTCATTCAAACAGTTTGATCCCAACCATCATCATGATGAATACAGGGGTCAAGCATAGGTCTCAGAAACCGTACAACGACTCGAATATATTCCTACATTAGCACCTAAATAATCTACACCCAGCCAACGGATATACAGACGGTATCGCCAGCAGCCAAACCTTCATGCCGAGGCACCCTTGTCATCTACCAGGTTCAACACCAACGAAAATTTTGACAGTAGAGAAAAAGAGTGCTTTATCAACTTTAGCTAACTGAATCAAGATGACAATGGCGACTCCTGGGTTCAATCAAGACTCGTGAAATTAGCTTCCTGCAATGAAAAATACCCTTCTATGAATCCGCCATCTCATCCTGGATCTCATTGGGCGCAATAAGCCCTGGAATAGAAAGCATTCTCTGTCTCTCTCTTTCCCTCTGAGCAGCAGCTTCTTCAGCATAAAGATCTTTGTTGTCCTGCAAAGAGGAAAAAGTATCAAAATTGTTGCCACTCATTAGCTTAAAACCATATAGCTGACATGCAAACTGCGCACACAAAGCACAAGGCAGTAAGCAATATCTATCATAAAATGTTTACCTGGGCCGAAAATTCTTTCGACTGCACAAGAAAGTCTCTAATGTGATTCTTAAATACAGAGAGGTCATTTCTCGACTCATATAGTCCATTAACAAATTGAGTAACCTGAATAATTTTCATATCAGTTTCATCCAACAAGCACAGTAGCCAAAGAAAGAATTAATATTTTACTTTTCCCACCTCTGATGCAGTCATGTTAGGGAATGACGTCCCCAAAAGTTTAATGGTGTACTCTCGAATAAACATTGCATTATTAGGGTATGGATAACTGTTGCTGCATCCCATAAAGGCTCCGTCAAAGCACCACTCTCAACCTGAAAGCATATATCTTAATTATAATTGTTCCTCCGTGAAGCAAACTAATCATAAACACAGAGCACATACCAGACAGAATAAATGCTGCAACACTAATACATGCAACTTGAAGCCAGGTTTGTGAAACGTATCAGTCAGGACAGCAAATATTTCCTGCTCAATGGTCAAAAAGTATGTTCTGTAGAACTGATTGCAGAATTCTGATGCCTGACAAATTATAGAGAGATGTTAGCACCATACGAAGTGAAAATTAGCATAGAGATGTTAGCCGGAAAAAAAGGAGGAAAAAAAACGAAATGAAGATAGAAACTAAAGATCATACAGAAAGGAATACAGAAAAAGAAAAAAAGATCATAACCCGCACCTGGAAGTTCTTTAGCATCTCCAACAGGAGGTTTAGCCCAGTTTCAGCTATATTCCTTTCTGTATGCCGGAATGCCCATATGATCGAATCCATTACAAGCTTTAGTTGCTGATGTAGGAAACATCAAAAAGAATAAGCCATTAAATTTTAGGCAAAACGACAAGGGTTACAATAATAATGCACAAATCTGTAAAATTACACTCATTTAAATATTACTATTAAGAAACGACATGATAAACAAAACTATATTGGATAACTAGAGAGACCTGGATAAATTTGCTGCAGAATTTGACTTAAAAAAGAACAAGTGCAATCCAAAGTTGAAAATTGCATCTTTTCAAAGGCTAAACAAATAAGTATTTCTCACCCCTATAGTCTAAAATGGCTCCAATCACAACGCTTAAAACAATCTGAATACTAACCTATTGATTCTTATTACCTTCAATGAAAGTAGTGCAATTCACTAGAACCATTCAGTAGTCTTGAAGACAAAGCATTTTTTAAATATTTTTACATGCAAAATATGACTAATAAAAAAAGAATATTTGCCTCGTGAACTTTTGCTAGTTGAAATGAATAAATAAGATCCAAAGACAGGATGCACGTCACATCAATAAAATGAATGCATTAAATTTGAATACCAACCTGACTCGACAATCGAATCAAAGCAGGAAAACAGTATGTTGCAATTGCCCGTAGCAATGAAAAGAACTTGAGGCGATGCTCTGGATAATCCTCAAAATTTTTAGTTATCATCTGCATGATGTAATAACCAGACATGTCAGTGAAAAAGCTTGCAGGAATTCTGAAATTTTAATTTGGATGGAATTCTAAAAATTGACTAGTCTAAATGACTGATGTTATTCCTGACTAATATGCAGTGCAAATCAACAATGTGTCTTGTCAAGTAGAACACATGGCCCAGGGGAAACATCAAACAGCAATGTGGTTACTTATGCAGAGTCTCCTATATTCCTTAATGATTCAAGAAAAGCAGAGACGTGAATCACTAAAAACATTAAATCATTATTTCCACTTCCTAAAAGATATATTCCTGTCCTTAGGCATCGATTTAGTCAATCAGGCAGTAATTAATTATCCATACAGTTATCACATCAACTCAATGTGCATCAGACCATTAATTACATAAATTGGCATGATGATACCCTTGGATACCATGTTCTCGATCACATACTTTCCACTAAGTACTTCCATGATCATATATCAGAAGTAGATGCAAAAGGGAAAAAAAAATCATCAGTAAAATATCCTCTGATAAGAAAAATATAAGGAAAAATCATACTTAATTGTTAAATGAAAGAGTGAAGCCCATATTCAAAATAATAGATTACACTCATGTTATTGCTCCAGAAATAGTCTCATTACAGAACAGCAAGCAGTTCACCACTTCTTAAATGCATATTGAGGCTAAATGTAAAACCTTTAATACATTACCAACAAAGTAAATTAAAGGAATTGTAACGGTCAACAAAAATTTGCAGGCTAAAGCCTGCACCCTCACCTCAAGCGTGCATTGGAAAACTGCTTCAAAAATGCGTGGGACATCATCTATCATTGCAGCTTTGTACCTTACAAGATAAAAGGAATACCAAATAATCAGAAAAGAAAATTAATAATATTAACAACAACAACAAAGCAGAAGTACCAATATAATAACCAACAAACATGCATTAATCCCAGTCTTATGCAGCCAGAATAATCACGCAGGCAAATAATATTATGGAAATACTAAACTCCTCCTGATCAATGTATACATGGCCTGCCATCATATGAAACCTGAAGATCTTTAACTTGAACAAATTTGACAATCAAAACCAATATTCACCTATGGAAGAAAATGGAATTCAACCTTTTTGAGTTCAAGAACCCCAAGCTTACCCAGCAATTTGAGGTCAACAACCAAAAAATTATAGCTACTCAGACATACCTCACAGGTATAAAAAATAAGCATATAAATTGTCCACATATCAAGGAACACTCCATTTATTATACAAGCACACATGGGAAGAAAACATTAAAAGAAAATATATATAGACAAAATACTTGTTTATGATTGTCGCAAAAAGTGAGAGAACTTCTGATTCTCTAGCATCAGGCAAATTCCTAGCATAGTCCCCAAGAACAGGATCCATCATTGGGGGCACAAATTGTTTCCCAATCTGTGGCTGGTCTTCTGCTTTGTCCAAAAATGTCTCAATGAGCTTAAGAGTCTCTCTCTTCACAGATCTGTTTCATTAAGCACATTAGACATCGCAAAATAAATTTGGTTCCTTGCAAAATGCACAAAAAAAAAAGTATCATCTGACCGTAAAAGTTTCACATAGGACGTTTTGGATGCATAAGGCCCCCCTTCCGCAATGCTACTTGATATCAGCTCACTGTACATCCTGCAAAAAACAATTGAAATCAGTGGTATAGATTGATCAACTATAAGCAAGTAAAATTTCTCAAAGCAAGACAAGTTTCAACATATGATAAGTTTGATAACTTACCTATACACATTAAGCATGTCCAAAAAGATTAGAGAGATCTGGGACAAGAAATAAGTTCCCAGAGAAGTTGCCACACTTGTATTTGTCTGAAAAAAACAATGGCATCGAAACTGATGAGAATGCAAATCTACGATAACCTATGTAATGCAGTGGAGCATTCAACCCTCAGGTTAGGTTGCAAAATAGAGTTCATAAAAAAGACATATCGCTACTGATCTAAGTTGCCCATTCTTCCATGCCACAAAGAAATACCAATGCTAAGTTACCATTCTTCCATGCTACGAAGACATACTACTATTGAAATAAGTTACCTATTCTTTTGTGCTATAAAGAAACACCAATACAAGAGAATCAAGCACTTTCATGATGTGTGCATGTGTGTATCATCTAATGCTTCAGTCCTAAGAAGCATTTCAGTTTAAGATTTCTTAAACATTAATTACATCATAGAAGGTCCAACTCATTTCTATCTGCATGATAGATAGGAAGAGTTATACCTGCAATATGTTGAGAACAGTTCTGATCACTTCTTGATCTTTCAGAAAATCAACACTCTGGCGTGCCTGTCCTATTATTTCAGCCCATTTCTGCACAAGTAGTCAGATATCAAAAGCCAAGGACTACCACTAGTGTGAATGAAGAGACATAACATAGAAAAGGAAGAAAAACAAATTATACAGAAAAGGAAGAAAAACAAATTACACAGCAACTATAATATTATTGGCCAAAGATTGGCAGTAATCCTGACATCATTAAACTGACAGGTTAAAAGGAGTAATAAAAAATGAGTCCATGAGAATTTTTAAGAACAGGAGAATCAACAGCAATATGTTGATATTCAGAACTGATTCATGTGCCATTTAGCAACCACCACTGTCATTCATGTGCAATGCACTTAAATATTACTTTATTCAATTCATATTTTTGATCCAAAACAAATCCTTAGAATTCAGAGGGGCAATTATAGATAACGCAAGGTAGAGAAGCAATTCCAATGGAAAGAAACCTGGTTTGGAAGATCCATCAATCTCTGCAAGTATTCATCTCTCTTTTGGGGATCCGACTCAGCTTGAATCATATGCCCCACCTGCATAAAGAATTTTAGAAAAATGAAGGCATGTCACAGAGTTGGAATGAAGATTTGCAGACTGCCTTAAGTTCTCCCAAAGGACACAACATACGGATTCATAAAACGTATGGATCTGATGAGGCTCAAGATCAGTAACAGTTGTTGGAAGCCCTGAGAGAAGTTCAGACACAAACGGCTCACTTTCTCCAACCTGGAAACAAAATCAGCAGATCCTAAATTATTTCTCGATGTACTTGAAGTATTAGAAGTAAATTTCTCTGAAAGACCAAACATTCAGTTAGTTTATGGACAAGACAGAATTAAGCAACCTTACCTGTAGAATAACAAATTTTCGTTTGCATTTCTGAACAATCTTTAAGAACGTGTCACAAGCCATGTCCTGAAAGAAACTAAGGTCTCAATCATAGTTGAACATGATAAGTTAACATTTAAAAAAGAAAAAAGAAAAAGAAGAAAGAATGAACGAATCCAGCAAGCTAGTTTACAAAACTGACAGCTATTTTTAACATGAAATACCGCAAAATTATCATAAGACATCATACAACAAACAAAATGCAGCATGTCAACACAGCAATGAAAAAGATTAAAAAAAAAAAAAAAGGTTGAATACCTGAACTCCAGGATGTGTTTCATGCATGAACTCAAACAACTTATTGACAACAGTTTTCAAGAACTTCCAATGGGCTCTAAGAAATCGTGGATACTGCCCCACAACATACCTGCAGATGAAAACAACAAAAATATGTCACATACACACCCCATACACATACACACACACACACGATGCATTGAAATTAAATAATAGCATATGCTTCCAATAAAAAAAATACACATTGGAACCTTTAAAGAAAAGGTGTTACCCAGAATCCTTCTTAATTACAAACCCTTACATGATGTTACTTGCAATAACAGCTTTGTTATCCTTTCCCTTTGTGATTTCACACAAGTTCAATAGATCACGAATAACCATCACCAGGAATCTGTTCTCCTGCCAAAAAGTCAAGTAATGAAAAAAAAAAAAAAAGTCAACACTTGCATTAAAAAGAATATTTGGTTATTGTGGAGTTCCCATGAAAGAACAAAATGTCAATAAAAACTCAACATATCATTTAACAAAATTTCAAAATAAAAACTCTAGATATTATTTAAGGATTTATCTCCTAAAAAATGTTTCCAAAAGCATTGATGATCAAGTCAAAAGAGATATCAATCTATAAGTGGTTGAATCAGGTAGTGAGGAAAAATAATTTAATATAGAAAACATACCTGTTCTTCCATCATAGAACCAGAAATAGATCCTATTGCCCAACATAGAGTGTTGAGATTGTTCCAACTCCAATCCTCGCCACTCAATTGTTTACTCAATTTCTTCAACATCTGTGTTTCACAAAATGCAAAACAACAAAAACCATGATAAAAATAAATTTGTAATAGGCTACAGAAAGATCTCTCCCTTCCAATCTTCAAATTTGTTGTCCTAATTAGTGGCATAATGATTGTTCTTCACACAATCCACTAGAGAACTTTAACCAACAATGAAAATAACGAAAAAAGCATGCTCATTTCATTCAGAAAACTAGAAAAAGAAAAAGGACCAAAGTATTCTCTATAGATACTGATCGGTTACACAACATTGCTAAGAATAAAGATACATGTGGATACAGCTAAGGAAATCCACAAGTAACCATAAGAATATGGTTTTGTTAAGAAATATCATATAACCTCCAAGTAGTCCACAAATTCTTACTTGTTTCTCAGTGTCCTCATGATCAAGATGAGACAAATAGATCAATGTTTCCCTCATGATCTGCATAATTGAATTTTGATCAGCCATAACAATTCAGAACATAATGTGCCCAGAGGGTCGTAGCAGAAGAATTAACTCCAACAAAACAAAACAGTAAATCTTTAAAGTTCTAATGTTTGCTATATGAATTTAAAGAGAACAAACTATTATTCCACATGAGTTCAAATTTGATCCCTATCCACAATATGGAACAACATAGCCAGGCTTATGATAGCATGGCCGTGACCATAATAACAAATCGAAACATTTTGAACTCTTGGTTTATAAAATAAATAATTGCACCACATAGTGGAGATATAACTGTTGTGTGGGGAGGGGAATGGATAAATCAAAAAATTTTAAAAACCCCCAATTGATAAAAAAAATTCCTAGATCATGACACATGCATCCTGCTCTTAATTGTCAACAGTTTAAACACAAGCAGGTCTCAAGTTCAAATAAGTTCCATGTCCATAAACAGCAGCTACAATCAGAAATTAACATATATGAAATATAAAGATATAATACCTTGTACTGAACAAGGACATCATTGTCCTTCATGGTTTCCCTAACAATGTTACCATTTTCGTCTTCAACTATAAGAACCTCCTCAGGTTTTGCCATGCGACAAATCATAAGTAATCTCAACTTTGACATTGATGAAGCATAAAGCTGGCGCCGCTGCATTATTTGTGAACCAATGCCATCTGCCATTCCATGAAGCAAAGGCACCTGCTTCAATACAAAGACACAGGTGAGACCTCGACAAATAGCAGGCAAGTACTCCAAAGCAATCAGAAAGTCACATTCCTATGCATATATAAGAACTCATGCATGTAGATAGATAGGGGGACAAAAAGGAGTTGTCTTTAAACAATAATAATTAATAAACATTGACTGAAAGTGATAACACAGTTTGGGAAAAGAACCCTAATAAACATGAGTTGAGAGTTACTTATAGTCATTTGACAGTGTAATTCATAATTCCAGCCTCACATATATGCACACTTCTACCAAGAAAAAATCTTAGCATAAGAACCTTGCAATAAGCCACACTTATCAATTAAAAAGAAAACAAAAAGATCTCTCACTCATACACCCACCCTAACATTGGGCCAGATTTATCATCAAGAAGTGTTCATCACGGATCCATCCTCACATTTAACCACACTGTTCCTCAAAAACTATTTTGATTTTTCAAAAAGATAATTGGTAAAGAAAAAGTGAACAAAATGATTAAGATGCATTGGACAGGCACAAGCGTCACAAAGATTGGAGCATTGATCACTACCTAGGAGGGAAAAGTAGGAAGAATAATTAAACCACAATGCACATCAGAAATTTATTTATTAAATTAATCACTCAAGTCAAATCACTTGTTAACCATTATACGACAATGAGAAAATGCAGCATACCTGCAGTCCCATCATATTTGCAGCCACTGCAGGATTATCCAAATTATGATGTGCCTCAAAGAGCTCCAAAACCAAAGAATTCCAATAGTCCAAACAAACCTATGAATCATTTGAAGTAGCATATAACAGTCACATCATAAGGAATACAAATTTAGCACAAGAATAAAAAAGTTGGATAGAGGGATTAAATATCATACCTTAAAAACCTCTGTGTCATCAACATATGAAATATTAATTAGATATTCAAGACCAAGCAATAGAACTGATATGTTCTCCTGTGATGTCTCAAGCACTCGAATATGAGACTGAAAACAGGAGCAAATAATTAGCATGCCTTTTCAGAAAGGCTAATAAGGAACATTCAGCCACTAACAACTCACAGTGACAGAACCTAGGTGTGAGGCACAGAGTAAGTTATGAACATCACAAATGCATTGCCTGCACATTCTACAGAATAATATTTATAACATATGCAGAATTTCAATCATCTATATTGAGCTCATAATAATGCGTGTTGCAAGTAAGAAGCATCAAGAAGCACAAACACATTGGAATGGAGATGGAGTTATCAGCCATTATGTCAAAAGTAATAAACAAATCAGATATAAACTCAGCAACTATGCTTAAAAGCACAAACAAGTGTTAATGATGCACTATACCAACTAACAGGGTATGCTTAACTCAGAAGGCAAGTCCTTTTTTCATAAAACAATGGTGCAGTACAGCAGAAAGTTCCCTAGAATTCAAGAACTATTAGAGATGAAGCACAGGACAAGCAGCAAGAACATATAAAGTAAAAGCTCAAGGAAGCTTTCCTTAGCTTATTATATACCACTGGCACACTAGTTAAACTAATTTCAACTAAATCTCAGTCCTGAACCTGTTGGGAGATGTGCACTAAAATTTCATTATATTTCACCTCTATATTGAAATATATCGTCCAATATTCGCAAATTATCTTATTTCTCATTACACCAACTACAATAATAAGCAGTCTCCCTCAAACCCTTTATACTTGGCTCCAATCACTGACCACTCTTCCTCAACATTACACTCGCGATTAAGGCTCCGATTGGATGCATGTGAAGAAATTTATTATTGAACCGGAATTCCAACTCCTCAGCCATAAAGGGCAAAGAATGCCAGTATTCACAAAAGAATCCCATACGACAAACTTGAATTTCTCTACCTAGGCCAGTCAATTTATCATAAAAGAGCCAGCTCACAAAGAATACTTGCCTTGTAAAATGAAGTGAAAAACAATGCCAAGTTTTGGATAAATGCCTGAAAAACCAAGAAAAGACAAAATCATAGGTGAAAAAACAAATGAATAATTAAACTAGATGTTGCCACTCAGAAGGAAGATAACAGTATGTAATGTAATATAAAACAGACTTGTTCTTCACTAGATCCATGTGCATAAGCCTCTGGAATGTTTGTAGTCGGTGGGAGGATAGCCTAAAATACATAAAACCGATTTTAATCAGCATGAAGATAGAGGAATTAGCAAGGTCTTAAGAAAGATAAATGAGCATTTACAATCATATTGAAGATGTAGAATGGCCAATTTCCATGTCTTAACTAAAAGACCACACCACACCTGTAATTGGACCATGAAGAAATTATACATCTTAACATACTGCACGTTATAGAAGTCTCCAAAATTCAGAGCTGCAACCTGTAAACATCATATCAGAAAATATCAATGCCCAACTGTTCATCAGTAAAAACATGTACTGCATTTCATAAGCAGCATACCTCTGTCAAACACTGAAGAGTAAGATTCCGATAGGATGGCACAGGGAAAAACTTCAGCAGTGTTTCCAACTGCATAGCATTAAAGAGAAGGTGGGTTATGCATCCAAATATCAGGAAAACAACCTTCAATGATCAAAACTGACCATGCAAACTCGAAAAAAGTATTTTTTTTTTCTATCCCCTCAACTTGGGTAAAACGTACCAGTGGTGATTCAAAAATATAGCCCAAGGGAATCCAGGAAAGAAATGCATGCAAGGTGGACAACGTTGCCCGAATTAGCTCAGTTCTTTGAGAGGCTGACAGTACATATAAGCATAACTCATGGATGAGTTGAAATTCACTGAAAACAGCCAAAGGTAATCCTTATTAAAATAAAAATACACAGACAAATAATACAACAAAAGGAGAAGTTGATTACTGAAAAGGGCTTCAGAATTATATAAAAAACTAATTCCAAAAAAAATAAATTCACCCTTCGCTCAAATTAAATTTGGAATTCTCATAAGAAATTTCCCAAAAACAACCTAAAACTCCTAATTAGCCAGTAAGGAAGAGCTTCTACAATTACAAGAACAAATCATAATATTAGTCAACATAGTGATAACAACCATAAATTACTAAATTCCTCAATTACTGCAAACCATAGCCAAATTGGAGCAACTTAAACCAGAAATACATGATAACAAAGTCCAATTCTTCTTTCTTTCTTAGCAACAGCAAACACAATAATACAAATTTAAAACATCCCATCCCTCAGCTGACTGTCAGATATACACCAATTTGTGAGCTTTTAAAGGGATATTACAGCTGCACAGAAGCTAAGAATGATTGCCTTATACAATTACCTGTTCAGTGATTGTTTAAGCTCTTTGATCTTCTGTTGAGTCATTTCACCACGCGAGAAATCAAAAACTTCTTCACTTAGAAGCTGACAAGTAACAGCTCTATGTTACCACAAAAGAGAGAGAGGAAAAAGAGGAGTCTGTTAAAAAAAAAGATGAGCTAAAACTTACTTTCAATATAGTCATGCAATTCTCACAAATTGTTTCACTAGTTTTAGCTGCTGCAACAAGATCAGGAATAAAGCTTCTCCATCTAGTAGGCCATTCATGTTTCAGTATCTGAACAACCAAAGGAAAATATGTCACCCATGCTATGGCTATAGACTTTTTTGACACATAATAAGCTACGTTGTAAAAAAAATTAATAAATTTATTGCAAGAAACATAAATAGGTACCAACAATCTAAATAGAAAATCAACAGAACATTCACAGATGAAGAACATGTTTACAGAGGTAAAACACAGACAACAACATGTTAATAAGAAGATGCAAATCAGATGGCAAAAACATGATGCGTGCACAATATAATAGGAATCTCCCTGCCAATGAAAGTAGCATTTGCCCACAATGACTTATTTTGGTGAAGCAAAAGGTTATACCTGAACCAATATTATGTTGAGCTTGTTGACATACAGCCTTTCCAATCTAAAAGAAGCCTCATTACTGGAAAGCTATACAAGAATGAACAATTGAGAGGAAATATCAATAATTGTACATGTCTAGAATTTCAAGAAAAGAAATAAGCAAAAATAGCCCTAGTCCAGTACAATTCTAGGCAATAAATACCTGCACAATTACTTCAGAAATGTAATTTTTCATCCCATCTCGTTGCTCAACAGGCAATGCATTCCATCTATACTTTATAACCCCTTCTAGAACCTAAACAACAAGGGAAAAGAAACATGTTAGCACATTATAAACCTTTTACCGAATGGAATGTGCATCAAGTGGTTAAAAACATGAACATGAAGCGGGACTTCAGTAGAAGTGATGGGATTCATTGAGAAGAATCTCATCTCAAATGGGAACAAAAGACTAGTTATAAAAAGTCTAAATCATCAGAATTAAATGTTAACTTATACTTTGCATGGTTAACATGGGTAAGACTCCATAACCTGAATTAAGTTTCATAATATTTGCAACCAGCAAAAGTTTTGGCTCCAGCAATTTAAGATGTGAAAAGTTCTGGAACTAGTATTGCCCATTAGCAACATGCAAAGCTTAAAAGAGAAAGAGGGTCTGAGCACAACTATATGACAGGATAGCTCTTAAATTAATGATATTCCTAATTCCAGCAAACATGTCTTTCTAGGCCCACATAGTTGCACAAGGAACATTCTCAGGTACATTTTTATGCCCCATGCAGACTTTCAGCTTTCATGCATAATGTGACATATCTAGAATCCAACTAACAGAGACGAATGCACACCATTTGCAAATTCTTGATTGCCGCAAGAGATGTCAAATAGCATGGCACGCATCAATAAGAGCCTTGACAGTATGTTTATGGGTAAGTCAATATCAAGTCAAATATTTGATTATCAGCAAGGCCAAACTACTCAAGCATGCCATCTAGACTAGATTTCAGATTTCCAACAATTTCAATGGACAAGGGCCTTAAACATTGTATTTAATTCTGAAATCAGAAAGATGTATATTTTTAGAATATTCCGGTAATGACAAGAGTTAGAGCACGTATTATAATGCAACATAACATTGCAACTGACCCCCAAGGCAAAGAACTTGGTGTTTAGGTTCTTTGTATTTTGCAAAATATGCACAACTTGGAGCCACATATCTGGATTGCCTTGCAACTCTTGCAATATCCGGTCCGCCATAGCTCTCTGTCACAAATAAAGCATAAAAGATAAGGGAAAGATAAAGCATAACAGACCGAGCGTTACACCCTAAAATAGGATTCCACATGAAAAACCCGTTAAATTGCAGTCCATCCTCCAAGAAGCGATGAGTAAGCAACAATATCTTTCGTTGGTGTCACCATAGGAAAAGAAATCTCAAAGTTTGGCTCGACAATCCTCTAAATAAGCATCAATAGAGTTGCTTGGGGGCCAGACACAGGATAAAATGACCAAAATAACAGCCAAATTAAAGTGTCGTTAAAAATCTCAATAGCTTTAAACCCTAAAACCATTTCTCATCTCCCACGTTCAGACGCGCAACCAAACATCAAGAGTGACAAAAAAGTTAACACCCAAATGGGACAAAACGCGATAATTTCAATAAAACCCTAACATTGCGAATCCCCATTTGCTTAAAATTTGACATCACTGTCATTGGGACTAAGCAGCAATACAGAAGAATAACGACGACAAAAAAAACACTCACAAATAAAACATGAATACAAGCATTTGAAACAGCCACATGTACTGCGAAGTTCAATTTTCCGTCATTGCACCGCTGACTTAAACAGTAGAAAACCTCACCTCTTCCTTAGATCCGGTGCCATAGAAGGCAGCAACAGTGGCATCGAGTAAAGGAACATCAATCGGCTGACTTAAATCCCGAAGCTTCTCGGCGGCCAAAGCCAAAGACGCCATTAAATCAAACAAGAAAGAAACACACACACTCTCTACTTCTGATAAACCCTAGCACTGGAGCAGTAAGCAAACCCTAAGTGAGAGAGAAACGAAGAAAACAGAAAATAAGCAGGAAAAAAAAAAAAAGAAAAATCTAGAGAGAGAAGGGCTTATGTAATTGTGGAGAAGTATCACTGTATCAGTTAAAAGGGATGCAGAGGGGGAGAGAGAGAGAGAGAGAGGCGTGTGTACCAGACAGAAGACAGCTTGAAATATAAGCAGAGAGGGAGAAATTCAAGACTTTGAAAAGGGTTTTATTAAAAATTAAAAATAAAAAAAAAGAGTTAGGGTTTTTACAAAATTTAATAGAATTGTGAAAGTGAAAGAGAAAGTGAAAGTGATTTTGGGAAATGAATGAGAGGAAGCAACAACCATTCATTTTGTAAATAATGAGTAAAATAATATATATATATTTTTTATATTATGGGATGAAGAAAGGAAATATAATTATAGTAGATGATAGTTTCCTTAATATTTCTATGTCTCTTAAATTCAACTTTTCTTTTATCACTAATTTTTTTTCCTAAATTTTCTAAGGAGCTTGTAAATTTTGAAAGAGTTTTTTTTTTCATTTAAAAGAATTTTGAAAGAGTAATTTAAGAAAATACAATTTTAAATAATACATCTAAATTCAAATTTTTTTATAATCACATTAAATAAAATTTTTATTAATTAAAAGAATATTTAAATTTTCAACTATTTAAATTTCAAGTGAATCTTGAAAATTATTAATATGGAAGACTGTTTAAAAAGTTATTTTCTAATGTTATTTTCATGGATTTTTCAATATATTTTTTGTAAAAGAAAAAAAAAATTCATTATGGGAGGTGCATATTTTAAAATTAATAAAAAATAAACTAATTAATTTTTGACACGTACATGACATGACCTCAAGGGGAAAAAGATATATGAAATGTAATACGTGGGAGGATTGGTGTATCTTCTAAAGCTAGCAGTAAGTATGGATTCAAGTTTTTGAATATATATTAAAAAAAAAAAAAAGGAAATTGTGAATAATAGTAAAAAGTTTGGGGGTCAAAAGGAAAAAAGGACAAGTGTCTTGACCCATAGGAATGTTCAAGTACATCCCACGTGTCGCAACGCCATTGGATATAAAATTGAAAGCGAACCGAAGAAAGCTGCGGCACATATACATGCTACGAAAGTCATTTGGGCCGCCCAATTGCTACAGTGTTGAGCAGCCGCTTCAGCTTCTAACAAAATTTAACAAGGCCCGTGGCATTTTTTTTGGGTGAAAATCTGAATTTCGTCCCTCGACTATATTTTACTTTTTTTTAATACATATTTTTTTTTATATTTCATCTTTATACTTTTTTTATTTAAATCCCTAAATTAATTATTTTACTATATCTTTTTAATCCTTATTATATTGATATTACTGACAATTTTATAAGATATAAAAACATTTATCAAGAAAAAAAATAAGAAAGCTTTTGAATTTTTAATACAAACAACTAAATCTATAGGGATTTATTCATAAATACTCAAAAAAATATAGTAATTTTTAAAAAATACCTTATATAATTTTTTTAAAATTATATTTTTCAGTTTTTTATTTTAAAACTATTCTAATTTTAATATAAACATATTATCCTAAATTTTAAAAACCTAAAATTTTAAAATCCTAAAGCCCTAAACCCTATTTAAACCCTAAAATCTTAAATTCCCAAATCCTATACCTTAGAATTTTAAATCGTAAATCAAAAAATTATAAATCCTAAACCCAAAACCCTAAGCTTTAACAATCAATAGCAATTTTAAAAAATTGATTTTGTAAGGAAGAGATGTGTAAAAGAAAACTTTATTAGAAAAAATTGTGTTTAGATTAATAGTAGTAAATTGATAATTTTAAAGCATTTTTTAAATATAATAAAAGAGTATATTTAAAAATTTTAAATAGTTATAATATATTTTTAAAGTTAAAAATAAAAAAGGGTGAATAGTATAATTTCCTCAATATATAATATCAATGGAGTATAAATAGGTATTTGTGCATAAATGTAAAAAAATCAAATTATAAGATATAAAATACGATTAATTGCACAATGATTTTTGTAAAAATTTGAAATCAATTTTAAAGAAAAATATTCTCACGTGATGAAAGAGATCACCTTTAGATATTTTATCAAGACTCAATGTAAAATTGATGTTGCAATTTATACACTTTTATAAATATAACGTCTATATATTAAATTTATTTTGATTAATATGTTTACTTATTAAAAGTACATATAATAAATACTTTTTACATTTAATAATATTATTGTGTTTTCAAATAAAGCGATGCAGGTAAAAATACTTGAAATTAATAGCCAACCATTAGCTATTTGCTATCTATAAATTTCATATATTTTTAAATGTATCCATACTTTTCTAAGATGGGGTGATTCTTATACTTTTTAATTATGTTAGCTATTTTAACGTTATGCAAGCATTTAAAAGTATGATATGTTTATTATGCATAATTTTGATAAGTAAATGTGATAAATTGGGATAAATCTATGCATAAGAATTGGCTTTAAAAAAAACATGCAAATTAGGATGTTGATCTATATATTGAGCCTTTTTAGTGATTGTAGAGATTATGATATTTTTACTGGGGACGAGGATGGTTAGTAGAGTCGTCACCTGACCTCTACATTAGGACCTCTGATTTTCTATACCAAAAAGATTCAGAATTCAAATCTTAATTATGCTCGAATAATATGCCTTCTTGTATATTGTAACGTTTATCAATCCATTTTCAATCAAGCATGCATTATATTTAAAGTATTTATGTCACATTTTCATGTAAAGAAAGTAAAGTGCGATATTTAAAGAATATAACAAACATATTTGTACATCTAGAAAGCAAGTCATTCATTAGTTGCAGTGTGGCCTGACAATTACTCGTAATTCTATAGGAATTAACAGTAATTGCCCAACTCCCATCTCTAAGAGATTGGCCTTTATTGAAATATATTTTTTTTATTGCGACTTTTGGTTAAGAAAATACAAATCATTTTATTAAGGAAAACACTATTTAATCAAGTAGAAAACCTTTTGATGTGAAGTTATGTAACGACCCAAAAATCCCGACTTTCGTGAATAGTACTTCCCGAGAACCGAGTCGCACTAAATGTACTGATGGGTAGTATTAATTACAAAAGAATTTTGGATAAAGTTTGAAGCCAATTCGAAGTCGTTCGGATGGTTAAAAACGTTAAATAAGATTTTACGGCAGTGTCATGTGAATAATACCGCAGGCAAAGTCGAATCGTAAATAAAATAAAAAGTTGCTCAAAATAATCTGAAAATGTCACAACATGATACTCAAAAATTTCGAATGGTCTAATGGTTTTGGAATCGGAATTTTCTGAGATCGGGAAATATTTTTTCTGAATTTTTGG
>CANXYI011608225.1:0-13190 GCA_948208565.1 Hura crepitans
GCAGAATAATTATGGAAGATAAAGTTTAAGCATAATTAGATGACATTTTTTTGAAAGTGGTGAAATAAAGGTGAAAGGGCATTTTGGTCATTTTACATATATGTTATAAATAAATTGGTTTTATGTAAAGTATGCATGCTATAAATATTAATAATTACTTTAAATAATTTATGTGAGTAAAAAATGATATTTCAGGAATTATAAATGCCTTAGGGGTGTTTTAGTAATTTGGCATCAGGTTGTATAATTGAATTACATAATGAGGTAAAATCAATTATTAAACTACCCAGGTATGAGAATGATATAATGCCATGTTTTAAATGCTTTAAGTTCACCACTGAGTATCTCGTATACTCAGTGTACCTATTTTGGTGCACAGGTACTCAATAGTGGAATCTTGCCTCATGAAGCATGACGATAAAGGTTTAGAGGATACCAGTGAAGTATTATAAAGTAATTGTTGTACAGTTTTGATATCCATGTACCTAGGTGGGAATTAGGTAGAAACATGTATTTAAGCTCTATATATGTGATGTATATAAATAAACATAAACTATTAATGTAAATAAAATAGTCCTATATGCTTTTCTTATGAATGTATGTTCAGCTATGATGTGTGATGTTGATGTGAGCCTAAGGCTCTATATATGCATGCTTTTATCTGTGGCCTGAGGCCTGAGTTTGAAGTGTGATTAAGTTGATGTTAGGCTGAGAATGGGGGACCAGATGGGTCCAGGAGTTGTGAAATGTTTATAGAAGTGTTAAACAGGCTTTTGAAAATTTTGGATAGAAACCAGATAGCCGTTATGCTGCCAAAATTTCTAAGTTTTTAGAAATGACTCATAATTATCTGAAAGTGGCATTTTTGTATGATACACCTTAAATGAGATATAAAACAAATGGGAAGTGAATTTGGAAACAAAGTAAGTTAAGCTGATGTAAGTAAAGGAAATGATATGTATGATACTAGTAACCTAGGAGTGTATACATCACCTATGGGGTCTCCTAAAGGATCCAGTAAGGGGTGTCATAAAATTTAACCATTTAAACGATTTCATTTCTTGCCCAAACTTCACCCATAACTATCTTATAATATTACCTCTCATTTTACCCAAATAGTTTCTCTGGACCTCGATAAGCACTTTTCATGTTTCGATGTCACGATTCACTAAAACCAAAAGGTTATGGGTGAGTAGGGAGAGAGAAATGAAGAAAAGAAATGGAAGAGAGAGTGTGGGAAGGTGGCATTAGCTTTGGTGTTGAATGGGAGGAAGATAACTTCTTCATTCCATACTTCACTCACACACATATTCACCCTTTTATATTAAGTCCACTAACGGCCATGATTTAGCCATATGGCAATTCAAAGGCTAAGGTTAATCCTATTTATGTTTTAAAAATTAAAAATGTGATTTTAATCTTTAAGGCCTTCAAAATTTCCTCCTCAATTACCAAAAATTCCAAAATTTTCCAATTAGCAAGCTCCTATAACCTCGGGCCCAAAAACCAAAGGGAACTCATTTAATTAATCAATCATGTATTCAATAAATTAAAATAAAATACTTATCAATGTCAAAAAAATTCTAATTACAACTTCATTGAACTATTTGGAATTTTTGACCTTTAGGTTATACTATTTTTAGGTTATTTTGAGCATATCTAGGATAACTTATCATTCAAGTTATTCTTAGCCCACTATTCATTGGGCACTGCCATTTTAATCTTTAAAGGAAAATTTAACCATCTAAATGACTTAATTTCTTTCCCAAACTTCACCTTATAACTATCTTATAATATTCCCTCTCATTTTACCTAATTAGTTTTTCAGGACCTCGATAAGCAATATTTATGTTTTGGTATCACTATTCACTGAAACCATGTCTAGAACCTTACTTTTTTCTCTCATTCTAGTTCCTTTTATGCTATTCACATATTTTCTACCCTTCTATAAGTGTTCCACTCATTTCTAGGCCTTAAACTACCCATTTCTAGTTTTGCCCCTAATAATTTATAGAATAACCATTTTGTCCTTTATTCATTTTTCACTTTGTTATTCCTACCAATCAGCTCCATTCAATAAGTACATCTATTATCTTCTCTATGATTTCCTCTAATTCTCTCTCTAACTTTATGAAAATTTAAGCCAAAAGTTAGGAGATACATAATTAGACATAATTAATTAAGCATTGACTAGATACAAATCCATACTCAAACCTAAATGAGATAAAGTGTGGTGAAAAGAGTAAGTGCATGGTAACTATATATGGAAGGGTTAAGTTAAAACCCTTGACTTTTTGACACTTGGGTTGTAACAATCTGAAAATCCAAACTTTTATAAATAGTATTTTCTCAAGATGAATAGTGTTCTTGAGACCCGGGATACAATGAAGTTATTTGATGAAAGTACTAATCATAAAATAATTTTGCGCAAAGTTTAAAATCAATCAAAAGTCATTTAATTAGTTAAAAATGTTAAGAAAGTTTTGGCAATGTCTTATGAATAGTGACCAAGGCAAAGCTAAACCATAAAATATTTTCAAAGTTGCTTAGAAAATTTCGATACCTATACTACTTGATACTAAAAAATTCTAATTAGCCTATTGGCACTAGAATCAAAATTTTTAGAGGTTGGGAAGTATTTTATCTAAAAATCGGGTAACATAAAAACAATGTAATAATTTAGTTGTTTACACTTTTCAAGCTTTAAATTTTAAAGGATTGTGGGGCCATAATTAATTGAATTTTTAAATGGTAAATTGAAGATAAATAGAGCTTTAAAAGAGAGGAAAAAGGGAAAAAAAGAGAAGGAAATTGGAAAAAAATAATTAAATATTTGAGAAAGTATATAAATGGTCAAAATTGCTTTAAAATAGTCAAACATCCATCTCCTCCTTCCCTATATTAGCCGACAGCACCTCTTCCCCCTTTCCTCTATTTTTGTTCTTTAAACCTCAATATTTAAGCCTGTTTAACTCGATTGATCAAGTCTTAGGAGCCTTCATGACCTCTAAACCTTAGAAAAAGTGAGAAAATCATAAGAAACTGAAGGTTTTGGCTCAGTTTTAGTCGGGATAAATAGTAACCATTTTTGGTTTGGGTAAGAATTTCTAAAACTTGGCATTTTTCCTATGTTCCCTAGGTGCCCAAGAGCATATTTATGCTTTCATTTTGTCATTTTATGTTTTTTTTTATTTATTACAAATTTTTAAAAATCAAATTTGTAATGGACAGTTGAGAAAATGGACAAAATGCGAAACAAAGGAAAAATAAAGGTCTGAGTGGTCTTTGGGGTCATATTGCGATCCTTTTGGTATGTGAAATCAATTTATTTCATGAAGATTTAAGAATGTCCTAAATTTCCATCATATTAAATGTGTTTAGTTGTATGTAATAAATGAACTAAAGTAGCATGAATTGTGTAATTTGTCAATTGAATTAGTTTATATAATGCATAAATAATATGTGTGATGTGTAGAATGAATGTGAAGTAATGACATTGGTATGGAATAGTTATATGGCACATTGGCCGAATGGGGTATGAGAGCTTCTTGTAATGTATATATTTTCTTACATATGTGTATGATATGTAGTATGTTGGATTTATGTAGGAGGATTTTTATGTGTGCAAATGCTTAAATTAAGCACGAATGATATGTAGGAAGCATTATGGCCAAAATGGTCTCAAGGTAGTTAAATGAGAATATGACTATTTATGTTATGTGCATAATGTAGATTATAGTGGTTTGAACCAGAATAATGGTATTACGTATTGTTATGAGCTCAGAAAGCATGTTAAGTGTGCATACATTAGTCATGTCAGATGACTGGCTGACGATCGAATAGGGTAGGGGGTGTCACATCTTATGGTATTAGAGCTTTGATTTAGACATTCCTAAGCAATATAAGAGTGCTATAGGAGTTAAGTCTATACATAACATAATCTAATTACACTGAGACTTATCAATTGTTCTTATGCCTACAGTTACAATAAGTGCACCTCATGAAGACCAAGCTTCCTTATCCGTGGTATAAGAGTTTGATAGAGTTGCCTCAGTATCTAGTAGTGTAGCGAGGCAGATGTCATCAGTAGCCCAAGCTCCACTAGCATTTCTATAAAAGATGCTACAATTGTTGCAACAAGCTACAGTGACTACTCCACCACTAACTCCACAATAGCAAGATGTTCTCTTAGCTCTCCAAAAGACTTACGTGAAGAGAGTTAAGAGAATGGGCGTTAAAGATTTTAAGGAAAAAGGGGAAGTAGATCCTGAAACAACAGAATATTGGTTGGATCGCATTGAAAAGATAATGAAGTAGGTGCATTGTACACCTGTAAAGAAAGTCATCTATGCCACCTCCTTGCTTTAAAAAGAAGCCTTTAAATAGTGGGATGATTTGACTAGATATAAGACAGAAGAAGAGCTGACATAGGACTTTTTTTTAGAGGAATTTTATAAGAAATACATACCTAAGGATCATCTAGATGATAGAAGGCAGTAATTCATGGACCTCAAGCAGGAGCAGAATTCTGTGAAGGAGTATGAGAAGGACTTCTCTATGCTTAGCCATTATGCTAAGGACACCATTACCATAGAAGTTGATAAGTGCAAGTGATTTGAAAAAGGATTGCACTTTGAGATTAAGTCTCAAGTGGTTCTCACTAAGATTAGAGACTTTAATCAGTTGGCTATAGTATGTCATTTGATAAAGAAAATATAGAAGGAAAAGTAGGAATACTATTAAAAGAAGAGATTTTTCTGGTCCTAGAGCATCTTACATTGCACAGTAGGCAAGCAAGAGGTTTAGAGGTAGTCAATTTAGAGCTTAACAAAAATCTCAGAAGTAGGGTCAGTCTCAGAGAACCACCCAAGGAAATCTTAATAAGGGTAAGACTAGACAACAGTTATAGGCAACCAGTACACTAATTTCCATGGCTAAGAGTGGTCAAGTTCCTCAGTGTTTGACTTGCTGTAAGCAACACAAGGGGGAGTGCTGGAAGAGGAACCTAGGAGTATGTTCAGGTGTGGGTCACCAGATCACTTCATATGTGATTGTTCTACCAAAGCTAATGCTAGTCAAAGAACTATACACACATTTACCAAAGATTAGAAGGGAGATTGAGGAGATAAACTAGAGGAAACTTAGAGGGATAGGGCTAAGTCCAGAGCTGATCATAGAGCCCCTACTCAATAGTATGCCATCAGGGCATGAGAGGAGGCCGGTGAGCCAGACTTCATAGCTAGTATATTCTATCTCTTTGATCTCTTATTTTGGCGTTAATTGATTTGAGGTATACACATTTTTATATTTGTACATGACGAGCATAAGACTAGGGGTTAAAGTCAAAACTTATGGACCTAGAGATTTTGGTTAGCAATCCCTTAGGTCAACATGTCACAGTAAATAAGGTTTACAAGAAGTGTCTATTGATAGTATAAGGACACTAGTTTTTAGTTGATCTCATCAAACTTCTGTTTGATGAGTTTGATATGATATTAGGCATGGATTGGCTATCCAAGTATCAGGCATTAGTAGACTATAAGTTGAAGAGATTGACACTCAAGGTTAAGGATGGGACTAAGATTACAATAGTGGGTGAGAGGATAAACTTTCTGTCAAATGTAATCTTTATAGTGACAGCAAGGCAGCTATTAAAGAATGGTTGTCCAGCCTTTCTAGCTCATGTGATTAATACTCAAAGTGGGGAGCTAGATACTAGTGACATACTAGTAGTGTTAGAGTTTGTGGATGTTTTTCCTAGAGAGTTGCTAGGATTGCCTCCATAATGGGAACTCGAGTTTAGTATAGATGTGTTACTTGGCACTACTTTGGTATCAATAGCTCTATACAGAATGGCTCTAATAGAGTTGATAGAGTAAAAGATTTAGCTATAAGAGTTGCTTGATGAGGGATTCATAAGGTTGAGTGTTTCACCTTGGGGAGCACTAATATTATTTGTAAAGAAAAATGATGCTTCTTTACGATTGTGTGTAGATTACAGGCAGATTAACAAAGTGATGATCAAGACCAAGTATTTGTTGTCATGGATTGATGATGTTTTTTATCAGCTTAAAGGGCCTAGAGTGTTCTCCAAAATTGATTTAAGGTCAGGTTACTACCTATTGAGGGTAAACGAGGCTGACGTGGCGAAGAAAACTTTTAATACAAGATATAGCCATTACAAGTTTTTAGAAATACTGTTTGGGCTTGCCAATGCTCCTATGACTTTTATAAATTTGATGAATAGAGTTTTTAGATAGTATCTAGATCAATTCATGGTTGTTTTCATTGATGATATCCTAGTTTATTCTAAGAGCAGAGAGTAACATGGATAGCACTTGAGAATAGTTCTATACGTTTTGAGGGAAGAGAAACTTTATGCCAAACTTAGCAAGTGTGAGTTTTAGCTTAGTGAAGTGTCTTTCCTTGGACACATAGCCTCTATAGAAGGGATTCGAGTTGATCCCAGTAAGATTCAAGTAGTCGTGGAGTGGAAGCCACTAAAGAACACCACAGAGATCTAGAGTTTTCTTAGGTTGGCTAGTTACTTCAGACGGTTTGTCAAGGGTTTTTCTTTGATAGCAACACCTATAACTTGTCTGTTATAGAAAGATGTGAAGTTTGTATAGGATGACAAATGTCAAGAGAGTTTTGATAAGCTTAAGGCAATGTTGACAGAAGCACCTATTATAGTTCAGCCAGTTTTTGAGAAGGACTTTACTATTTACAATGATGCTTCACATAATGGGTTAGGGTGTGTTCTGATGCAAGAAGGCAAAGTAGTTGCCTATGCTTCTAGACAGTTAAAGCCACATGAGAAAAACTACCCTACTCATGATCTGGAGCTTGCAGTGATAGTGTTTTCATTGAAGATCTAGAGACACTATCTATACGGAGAGAAATGTTATGTGTACACTAATCACAAAAGTTTGAAATATCTTCTGATATATAAGGAGTTGAACTTGAGGCAAAAATGATGGATGGAGTTGATTAAGGATTATGACTTTCTAATTGATTATCATCCTAGTAAGACCAATGGAGTGGTTGATGCCCTTAGTAGGAAGTTCATGGTAGCCATGAGAGACATGAATGTTAGACTTCATTTTATGCCTGATAGTATTTTGTTGGCAGAATGCAAGTCAAACCTTATCTGCTATGGCAAGTTAAAGATAGTCAGAAGGATGATCAAAGGTTGATGAGTGTAATAAATGCCATCCATGAGGGGAAGCCTACTGAGTATGAGCTAAAGAATGATGGTTTCTTGTATTACCATGATAGAATCTATATTCTAGATGTTGAAGAGTTAAAGAAACATATTATAGATGAGGCTCACAATGCTCTTTATGTTATACATCCTGGTTGCACAACGATGTACCAAGATCTAAAGTTATCATATTATTGGCCTGGTATGAAGAGAGATGTATCAGAATTCATGACCAAGTGCCTTAAAGGTAGAATATTAGGTTCCATATGGATTGTTACAACCCATAGCAATTCCAAAATGGAAATGGGACAGGATTACCATGGATTTTATGGTTGAATTACCTATGATAAGGAGCAAGTGTGATTCCGTGTGGGCTATGGTAGATTGCCTTACCAAGACATCTCATTTTATACCAGTGAGGATGGACTATTCACTAGAGAAGCTTGATGAGCTATACATTGATAAGGTCATTAGATTGCCTAGAGTGCCATCTTCAATTATGTCTGATCGAGACCCACGGTTTACATTAAGGTTTTAGAAGAAACTTCATAGTGCCTTAGGTACTCAATTGAGTTTTAGCAAGGTGTTTCATCCGCAGATTGATGGATAATTAGAAAGAGTCATTCAGGTAATCTTTTTGATACTTGAGTGATTGTATGTTGGTGTATGAATGATGTTATGCTTATGATGAAACATCTTTGTCAGGTGCTTGAAAATGTGTTAAGAAGTTATGCTATTGAGTTTAAAGGTAGCTGGGATCATTATCTGTCATTAGCAGAGTTCACTTACAATAATAGTCATCAAGCGAACTTAAGAATGGCTCCTTATAAAGCCCTATATAGAAGGAAGTATTGCACTCCCTTATGCTAGAGTGAGCTAGTGAAACCAAGCTCATAGGACCAAATTTGATCAAGGATGCTGAGGAGAAGGTGAAAATCATTAAGGATAGATTGAAAGCAGCCTCTGCCAAGTAGAAGTCTTATGTTGATCTTAAGAGAAAGGATGTTGAATTTGAAGTCGAAAACAAGGTGTTTCTAAGGGTTTCACTATGGAAGAAAGTTCTACATTTTGGCAAGAAGGGAAAGCTAATTCCAAGGTTTATTAGGCCATACAATGTTACAGAACGTGTGGGGCCAGTAGCCTACGGACTGGTATTACATCTAGAACTTCAGTAGATACATGATGTCTTCCATATCTCTATGCTTAGAAGATACACATCTGATCCAACACATGTTTTATCCATAGGAAAAGTTAAAGTTAGGTCGGATTTGTCTTATGAAGAAGAACTTGTCAGAATTCTAGTCAGAGAGGTTAAAGAATTGAGAAATAAGATAGCCCTACTAGTGAAAGTTACTAGGAACCACTATGGGATAGAGAAAGCAACATGGAAAATAAAAGCTCAAATGAGAGAGTAGTACCCTCATTTATATGAACTAAGTAATGTTAAAGACGACATTTCTTTAAAGAGGGGAAGTAATGAAACAACCCAAAAATCTCAACTTTTATGAATAGTACTTTCCCAGGATGAATAGTGTTCACAAGACCCGAGATACATTGAAGCTATCGGATGAAAGTATTAATTATAAAATAATTTTGGGGTAAAGTTTGAAATCAATCGAAAGTCATTTGATTGGTTAAAATTGTTAAGAAAGTTTTTAGGGCAATGTCTTGTGAATAGTGATTAAGGCAAAGCCAAACCGTAAAATATTTTCAAAGTTGCTCAAAAAATTATGGGATCTATACGACTTGATACTCAACAATTCTAATTAGCTTCTTCGCACTAGAATCGAAATTTTTGGAGGTCAAAAAGTATTTTGTCTAAAAATTGGATAACATAAAAATAGTGTATAATTTGGTTTTTCACGTTTTTTGAGCTCTAAATTTTAGAAGATTGTGGGGCCATAATTAATTGAATTTTTGAATGGTAAATTGAAGATAAATAGAGCTTTAAAGGAGAGGAAAAAGGGAAAGAAGAGAGGGAAATGGGAAAAAATAATTAAATTTTTAAGAAAGTATATAAATGGTCAAATTTCTTAAAAATAATCAAACCTCCATCTCCTCCTTCACCTACATCAGCCGACGACACCTTCTCCCCCTTTCCTCCATTTTTGTTCTTTGAATCTCCAAATTTAAGCCTATTTAAATTGATTAATCAAGTCTCGGTAGCCTCCACGACCTCTAAAGCTTGGAAAAAGTAAGAAATCATAAGAAACTGAAGGTTTTGGCTCAATTTTAGTCAAGATAAATACTAATCATTTTTTATTTGGGTAAGAATATCCAAAACCTGACATTTTTCCTATGTTCCCTAGGTGCCCAAGTGTGACACCCCTTACCTAGTCCGATCGCCGTACCCGATTGAGGAGTGCTACAAAACATGTTGTCCAATCTCATTATTAAAACTTCACTATTTTTTTATTTATTATTAGTATTATTGTTTTTATTTAACATTTTAGGGAATTTAGAAAATTTGTATAAATTATTACTTCTTATATTTTATAAAAATCTTCCTTAAAAACAAATTACTGGTTCAAAATTTGTAATCCTCGTGCCAAAATTTCAATAGCATAATAGCTGTATCGGGCACTATCCAAAAAATTTTAAACCTGTAAAACACTTCTATAATCTTTTCCACACATCTCCACTTGTCCAGGATCCTTCTGATCACTCCAATATCACAATATCAACAACACATTCTCAACCTTACGAAGAGATGTCAGTCATGCATAAATCAATTTAAAACACTTTCAGGTTTATAGTACAGACCCATTTACATAACTACATAATATTACATATAAAGGTTTAGGCCTATAATTATACATAACAAACATAAAAGTGTGACTTCTTATAGTATATATATTACATAAATCTGATACATTATCAAAATATACCAAAAAGCAAAGTCTCCTTTTGCTTGTCTGGATATCCTAAGGTGTGGCTCAATTGTTCTTCTTACCTATGCATCGCAAACAAAATGATGCGCTAAGTGAATTGCTTAGTGGTGTAATCAAAAAAATTATTGCGTGTAATCATATAAGCATATTTATTCTAACAAATTGTATATTATTACTAAACACCAATTTAACAAAAATGCTTTTATCATGAATCATGCCATGTATATATGCACTTTTATAAGATAAAATATTTACATGTTCAATAGCATCAAGCAATACCAACTTTTATTATTATGAATATATATACCACTTATGGTTCATAATTAGTACATGTAAATATAAGTCACTCTCAATGTACATTAACACATTATTTATTATGCATAATAAATAATATTATATTATTGTTAACATAAATCATTATTTACATAATTAAAATTATATAATTTATAATTTCACCAGTTTACAATGATTTAATGTGTATAATCATTTTTATACAACCCATATTTTTATACGAACATGAAACCTATGGATAATGGGTATATTGTGTTTAGTGGTCCTCATTTTAGACCTGAACAACTGCTTCACTAGTGTAGACCTATACAGTGGCCCTGTAGGACCTGAATGGCAGCTGCACCCACATCAAAATTCGATATAATAAAAAATGGGTTTAGGGTTAAACTATGAGTGGACTCATAACAAAAATTAACACCAAAGTGTCTAACAGCTACTATTTATCCCTAGTTGATCGGTTAACCTATCCATATATAGGTTGTTACTCAAACGGGCTATTTTTATTTTTTAATAATTTTTATATCATTATTTCAAATTAAATGCTTCATTTTGATACTAATATTGTAACAATTTGATAAAACCGAGAATATTGTCTCTTATCTCATGTTTTGGCATTTAAACACAACATCGTATGCCTTAATCATATATATATATATATATATATATGAGCCTTGCAAAATCCTCATTTTTGCTTCCATGCACGTTTTGGCATCAAAGTGTTCATTTTTCTCAAATGTAAGTACATACCATAATTTTCATGCTCATTTAAAAGCATTATATCCACTGAAGATATTTAGCCATTTTGGACATGATATGTACACACTCACATTTCAAACATATTTCAAGTCACAATTTCTTCATTTTTGCTAAACTATAATTATGGTCATTTTAGTACATTTTATGACATATACTCTATAACTATCCAAATGGCCATTCGGCCACATGTCAGATTCACACGCTCATATTTTTATTTGGTACATTATCATGTTAATATATTTCATCTTATACTTATTAATTTATAATCCATCATTAGGTGCCATTATATGGTAATTTACACCTATTCATCACATTACACACACATTTTTATACAAAAGGCCTTTCAGCCATAACCATACACAAAATCACATCACAATTTCTTCTATCATACATCATACATTCCTAACTTATTATATCATATAATCTCCATATACCAATTAATTTTCCATTTTCATAACAAATGTTCATTTATACACATATATACAAATTTACAAACATTATGTATAAATTAAAGGATGTCATAAATGCAATAATTAAGTCGATTACACATACTTAGCATGCTCGAAATACCCTATGAGAATTGTCTAAACCTTCACCTTGCCCTTATCTTGCTCACGCTTTGTTTCGGCAACTGCCCATTATAGATTCGATTTTGAAAAATTGTAAAAATTCATACAATACCCGAAAAATTCAAACGACCACATTTTTTGCCTCTCGAGCACTTACTTAACATGAGAAAATATTGATTTCTTAAAAAACTTATCCGATAGAAAAATGGGCATTATCCGCTCAACCCAAAAACATGAAAAATAATTCATTTTTGTCCAAAATATTACTAATTATATTATCTAGACCCTTTATAAACTTAATTGCTATAATTTATTTGTGAAATAAAGCTTGGATTTGCATCAATTAATGAAAAAAGAAAAGGAAAAACTTACCTTAAAGGCTGTTGGCAAAATGGGGCTGGTTGGAGGAGAATAAATATGTAACTTTGACCAAAAAGTCAAAGTTACAATGGTATTTATAGGGAAAAATTAATTAATTCTTTATTCCTTCAAAAATTTATTTCTTCCTCATTTTAATTCCTTTTTTTGTCATTTCACTTCTAGAAATTAGATAAATTAAGTCTTTAAAAACTGTAAAAATTGAGATTCAAAAATCAAAGAAAATCGAATTAAAATACAATTTTATGCTTGCCAAAATTTTAAAAAAATACTTCCCGACCTCAAAAAATTTCGATTTTAGTTCCATTAGACTCAATGAAATTTTCGAGTATCAAATCATACAGTTTTCAAAATTTTTTGAGCAACTTCAAAAATTATTTTCGGTTCAGCTTTGCCTTGATTACTATTCACAAGACACTACCGAAAATTTTTTCTTAGCATTTTTAACCAATCAAATTAACTCTGATTAATTTTAAACTTTGTCCAAAATTATTTTATGACTAATACTTTCATTCAGTAACTTTAGTGTAACCCGAACCTTGAGAGTGCTATTCATTTCAGGAAAGTACTATTCATAAAATCAAAAAATTTTTAGGTTGTTACATGACTTACCCTCTTAAAATAAATTTTTTCCTCGAAATTACCTGGTTCAAATAGATTTGGATATTACTCATGCATTTAAGCTTTTGACTCCCAAGTTGCTTCTTCCAAGCCATAATGCTTCCAAGCAACTTTTACTAGCAAGACTGTCTTATTTCTCAACTCCTTGATCTCTCTAGCCAGGATTCTGATAGGTTCTTCTTCATAGGAAAAATCCAGTCTCACCTCAATCTCTCCTATTGATAGGATATGTGTTAGGTCTGATTTATACCTTTTGAGCATAAAGACATGGAAAACATCATGAATCTACTGTAGTTTTAGTGGCAATGCTAGTTTATAGGCTACTGGTCCTATACATTCAATCACCTCGTATGGACCAATAAATCTCAAACTCAATTTTCCTTTCTTGCCAAAGTGTAGAACCTTCTTTCATGGTGATACTTTTAGAAATACTTCATCTTCTGCTTCAAATTCAACATCTTTTCATCAAAGATTAGCATA